>ML834955.1:25812-36035 GCA_009831015.1 Picea engelmannii
TGAAGATCCAAGAGGGGTCTCTTTAGCTTCTCAAGCTATTTAAGAGACCTCTCACTCACTCTTTTCTCACCATTCTTTGTACTAACACTATTATGCTGAAATTTTTCATCATTCTCTCTTCTTGCTCTTGCCATCTTGCCATCTTTTCTCATGGTGCCTATGGTTTAGATGTGAATGGTTTGATTCTCTTGCTCATAGCTTATATATCTTCCAAACTCATACATATCTCAACTCATTGCAAGCAACCTATATCATCTTATATGTTTATGGTTTAATCATCTAAAATCCTTAAACTTTATATTTCATTTTAAGTATCACTACATGCTTTATGGTTCATGGTACATGGTTGAATATCTTCTAAAGCTCCTCCATGTGGTGATATATTGATGGTTAGACTTTTGTTCTCATTAATGCTTTATCTTTATATGTTCATGGTGGTATAGTCTTTTCATTTACAAGCACTCGTTTCAGACATATTTGCTCACGGCCATCCGCTTAATCAGTAAAATAAAAAGGCTTAAAACTCTATAAAACGAACCCAACACACTTTAAAGACCCACCCGTAGGTCCTAACAATACTTAGCAACATTTTAGGGGTCTTCAACAACTTATTCTGCCATCTAAAACGGGTAAGAGGGACAGTCTAGGGGGAAGTGGCGGGGGACCGTCCCGTGATTCCGTTGGGGGGATCCCTTCTCAGACTACTTCTTGTTGTGGTGAAGTGACGGGCTGACCTTGGAAGCTAGGCTGGGGGTAAAGGCCCAGTATCTTGAGCACCGGGCAGTTATTTGGCAGAACTAGAAGTTGAGACACACACATAGTTAGGGGGTGGGAAACTAAAATATTTAAGAAGAACACTAGTTGCATAGATCACCCTTGTATATGTTGTGGGGATAGTAGATGTATTGTTAGACAACATACACTTGTGATAATCTCATTTGTTATATCTTTTCTATTGCAACTGCTTGTTTAGTATTTCATGGTGATGTGATATATTGGTTTATGTTTCATTGAATATCTTTTAATCAATTATCATTGTTGTGGTGTGGATCAATAAGTGATTGAGTATCCCACTTGGGGAGGCATCACTTATTTCATCCTTGAGTGCTTTTATGGTTAGATGCCAGTGAAGACAGTCCAAGTGGAGTAAGTGCCACTTGGGGGCATGCTTGGCCCTAGGGTGTGAAATCATTGTATCTTTTGTATATCTTATATACTTGTTTATCTTGTACTTATTTGATGTATATTTTCTGACATTTAATTATTCTTTTGGTTTGGGGTAGTTCATTTACTTAAACTGTAAAACTTGTTGTAACGAACAACCCTCAAACATAGTTGACCCCTTGCCCAACCTTAGGCACTAGTCATTAGTTGACTTAGGGAAAGGGCTGCCTCACATTTAGAAGTAGACTTGCATTTGCATTGCTGCTTGTCATCTTAGGCTAGTTACCCCTTAGCCTTTAATCAATTGAAACTAACTCCTAGAACATTGTAAATAAAATCAACTTAGTAACTTAGGGACTACCCCCCTTGGCTTCCCTAGGAGTAAGCCTAGACGGAAGAAGTTCTTGTCAAGGTGACAGTGTGGGCAGGAATTTAGACATTGTGTCTCCGAGGGCACACTAAGTGAGCAGGACTTAGCTCACGTTTGCAAGTGTGCATAAGGGCGACAACAGAGCTGATTGGCACGGTTTGCTAGGCTGTGTGTGAGCACAGAGAAGAGATAAGTCTGTAATTTAATTGTTGAAGATGACTGCTGTAAGAATTTTTCTCTCAGATCTTTGAATAATAAAAGGCCTCCCCTCTCTCACTGATTTTCCCCTTGCAGGTTTTTCTAGGGTCTTGTTTTGACCAAAAATCTCTATGTATAATTTTCTGGGTGTGCTTTTATTTCTGGTTATTGGCGGTAGCAGACTTCATGTGTTTCCTGTTATGAGCTATTTATTTTCTGCTAACTAATTTGCAGCTGAAAATGCAATGTGGGTTGGGCATTAAAGTATGAAGTGTCTCATTGAGACTTGAAACTGGGTTGGGGTCTGATTTTTCTACACTTTTTTTGTTAAGTTTTGGTCAGTACAGTCTGCACAAAAGAGTGCTGTTATTGTGCACAAATATTGAGGAGTTTCTGCTGCCTGTAAAGACCATACAGTACAGGCCGTACTGCTGAATCTTGGTAGAGTTTTCAAGGTAGATTCCCGTTGCAGATTTTGTGAGTTTTTGGCACAGAAATAAGTGTGTTTGTGGGCTCAGTTTGTAAGTTCAGCATTGTAATTAATGCTGTAGCAGACTGCTGTTGTAATCTCTGAGCTCAATAAGAAGAATACTATCTTGGACTGGTTTTCCCCTTGTGGGTTTTTCCAGAGGCTTTGCCTAAATTTCCCGTGTCAAATGTGGTGAATGTGTCTGCTGTTCATTTATATTTCTGCTGCTATATTTTCCAGATCTTAGTCATTCTGTGTTTCTGCTCATAAAGTACAATAGTTTACTAAAGTCTTTATTGGAGGTTGAAATCTGTATGTTGGCTAAGTGTTTGATGAAAGTATTAGCTTAGTTAAGCTAGTTTTTTAACATATGTTAGGCATATGGGAAATCAGGCTTGGTAGGGAGGAGTTGTGTGATTTGTGCAAAATGCTATTGCTTACCATTTGGGTAAGGGGCTCAATCACACTAAGCTATAGTATTCTAGTTATAGTATTTTGTGAAGAGGGGAATCATAAAGGAGCTATTGGGCTAGGCTTTATCTTCTAGTGATAGGTTATGATCATATGGTGTGCATCACTGGAGGAGGGTTTCCATGGGAGGTTTGCCTGAATATATAGCAACTCTAAAGGTAGGACTGCCCATTGAGTAGTCAATATTGATCTTGATCATTGCATGCCGTTAATACTTTAGTGGGCATGCATCCATGCTAACACTCTCTTGATTTCTTGTATTAAAAGTGTGTATATGTCTGTAACAAGAAAATTGTCTCACTTGTTTGATAAAAAATTATATCCGAGCTATCTTAAAATATATTTATAACATATTAAGCAAATTTCTTTGATACTTTCTATTGGACTTGAGAAAATATTTGAGTCCATCTGTGCCCCGACGATTAAATTGTCTATGCATCAGTTAACCATGAATTTTATTTTGCATATTTTGTCCAAACAACCTTTTGTGGTTAAATATCTTTGTTAACATATTTGATTTACAATTTTCAGGAATTCTCCAGCTAATAACAAATACTTGACTACCATTTGAAGTAGACATTTTCCTTGTTTTTTGTATTCCTTTCCAATATTATAGTCTCCTAACTGATTTATATGCCCCATTGTGTTGTATATATCTGCATTTATTGCCTTTTGGTTTTGCAGATCATCTGGCTTGTATGGCCCAAGTTTTTTCTTTTTTGGGTGGTAGATACTAGAAACAATGATCATGTTGTTTTCTCCTTTTTGATTCTCCTTGTTTCCAAAATCCTTTTTTTCAACTTTCCTGTGTCTCTATCTTCCCTGAATAGAACAAAATGGGCACAGGAAAAGGAGCAAGGAAGGATGCAAAGTTGATTTTGCTTGTTTCTATGTTAGCATGACTTCTAAAATGCTATATTTGACTTGTGAACTAGGTTTCATCATCAAAGAGTGCCATTTGTAATACTTGTTTGTGGGACTGCATGTGTCGGTAAGTCGACAATTGCTACGCAACTTGCTCAACGCTTGAACTTGCCAAACGTCTTACAGGTTAGTTTTGCCCAATTCAGTTTCTACCTAAATTATGTTGATATACTGGAATTGTCTTTCGATACCTACGTTGTTTCTCTTGGTTACTTTATGAGAAGAAAAGTATATATAGGCAAAGGAAGGTTCCTTTTTATTCTTTTATTATTGGATAAACAAAAATGTCACTGATATACTCTTGCTGCAGACTGACATGGTCTATGAGCTCCTTCGTACTTCAACAGAGTAAGTCAAATATTTTCATTTTTCTTGAAAACATAGGATATTGCTATTTGTTACCAAAGTTCCTAAAACTTATACCTAGTGGTATATTTTTAATTTTATTTTGGTAACACTTTTTTTTTTTAATAAAGAGGCGGGATGTCTTGCATATATTATGATTTTTAGGTAATAGAATTAAGGACCGCTAAAGGAATAGTAGTAATACATGACAGCATTCAATCTTGGCCATGGGAAAAACTATCTCATGGGCTTATTGTTTTGGCAGTAAATCTTTGGGGTAACTTAGTACAACCATTTTTTTTTTGGGTAGGTAAATGGCCCTTTGTTAACAAAATGAGCTCTACCTTTGGTTTGGATGCCACAATTAAGGTGTATCTATTCCACTGAATTCACCCAAGACTTGCACTTGGTCTTGTCCATAGAGATATATTGCGACTATGGGCCATCAAGTTCGCTAGGATTTCCACCCGGTCTTGGATGCAGTAGCTAATTCAGTTGACTACCATTAATTATACTTAATAATTATATGTAGGGTCATGCCCATTAGCATAGTTGTTTCTGTTGGTTACTATATCTGTCTATCTATCTATCTATCTACATATGTTTGTCCTTTTGGACTATATGGCCTTGTGCCTTTACTTATCAATGTCTATGGCACTTTGTGACTACAAAAAGGTATGTCACCAGTGGTATTAGAGCAAGTCTGATTCTGGTCCATGGCCATTCATTTAGATGGTAGCCATTCAACTCTTTGGCTGATGACCATGTTATCCCCTAGCCTAGGGATAACTAAGGAGATTATGTCTCGAGGCCCACAGGTCCTAGACATGGAGTACCGAGAGCCATATTGACTTGAGCCTGGCCCTGGAGGGCCCATCTTTCTTCTTCAGCGCCTCCACCTTGTCAGTAGCAGCAACATCCATCCCATTGGCTTGGTCCTTCAACAACAATGGGTCATGCTCCATGAGGTAATGAGTCCGGGTATCATGGTATGCGTCATTCTGATTATCAAAACATTTGAATATGTGCATTTAATTCTTTTTACTTCTAACGTGTGCTTGGACCTTATACCTTTCCACTTGTCCACACTTGGGGGGAATGACATGATGCTCTAGTAAGTTGGTTCCCATAGGGTTTGAGTTTCCACTGGGTGGGTTCATGAAAAGTCATCGTCCGTTCCCACCATACTTACCACTTTTCATCTTTTCCCCCCTCATCCATTCCATACATTGGTTTGGGCATTGGGTTGGCCAAGCTAGCAAAGGGTTGTATCTTACCTTGTGGGAAGAAGGGGCTAAAGGCCCAGAGGGTAAAAACAACTGGCAAAAGATAAAAGCCAAAAGAACAAAATCTTCAGATGCTTCACCCAGGGATCCCCGAGAAAACAATAAAAGACTTCTCAACAAGAAACAAGAGGGATCCATAAAATAATAAAATCAAGACCTAGTTGAGGATAGGGGGTCTCATCACGAGCCAAACTATTAGGTCCATGGGCATGTAGTGGTCCGACACTACCATTCAGCTGGTCACCATGCCAGGGTAGTGGCTCTTGGTGGCATAGCCAAGAGAAAGGGGGTCTCATAACAAGCCAACCTTCTCATCTCCGTGAAATGCTTGTGGGTAACATTGTCACCACTGGTCACCACGCCAGGAAAGTGTCCCCTAATCATTCTCTTGAAAGAAAAAACAGTAAGATAAAAAGATAAAAGACATTGAATGGGCTTGGAAACATTTAAATCCATTTCAAGGTGCAACTCACCCTCTTCAGAGGCACCCACAGGTAAGCCATACATTCCCCTGTCATCACTGCACCCATTGCTCAAACATCCCTACACCACCTCATCCACTTACATGGCCTGGATTTGTCTTCATCTGGAAACATCCCACGCCCAATGAGAATTAGCCCAATAGGACACCCTAACGCCCCCTCCAAACCTGGCTTGTAGAATAGCATAACGTCTCTGAGCACTTGTCTGGGAAAAGGGGGTTTTATGCACATGTTTAAATAACTTGATTATTAGATGTGATTGACATTGCTATGTTCCCTGTGACTTATGAGCCCATGGAGGGCGTACTTCTTGTTGTTGTAGGGCCACACCCGATGGACAGGTATACATGGGGAGATGATTAGTTCGGACCTCCATAGGGCTAAAAGCCCACCAAATGGATGCTGAGACCCCAGCTAGGGGCAAAGACAGATCAAAGGTTTGCACCAGAGAGAGAGGAGGACATTCCACCAGAGACAGCCTGGCAGGCCTGGACCCAGGAGGGTCTTTCCCTTCTCACTATGATGTAGGCCTTGGAAGGCCCATGACGTCACCTATGTGACCCTTGACGTCACCCAATGTTTTGGACACTTTGGAGGCAGTTGTGTGCCAAGTGGCATGTGTGGTTTGATTCAGAGGCCTTGGAGGCCTATCGTTTTGCTCCTGGAGGCCAACGTTGCCCTAAAAAGGCCTAATGTCACCCTAAAAGGGCATGACATCACCTTTTCTGCTTGATTTAGGGTTTTAATTTGTCATTTAATGTAAAAACTAGATATTACATGTAACTGGCCATGCCGACCTTTTTGACCTAATTTCTGGTCATTGTAACTGTATAAATAAAGGATTTTCCCTTGTATTTTTTCATCATTTTTCACTGACACAAGTGTGAGGTCTGAAATTTGTGCCCTAATTGGGGTTACATGACTGAAATTTAGTCTGCACTTCTTGAAGGAGGCTTATTTTGGACTATTTTGGTAATTTTCTTGGTGGAATTGTTCAACTAGAGTATTTGCTAGATGATTCTTGGTGGTTGTAAGTAAAATTTTTGCAATTCTTCTTCATTGAATGGTTATAGTTACATTTATCTTGCATTTTTACTAAGATTATGAAATTGCTAGCTTAAAACCCTAGGAGGCTAAGCACATGTTATTGTCCTTGCCTTAATAGCTTTCACCTACTAGGTTTTGCTAGAAAACCAATTTTCTTGAAGCTTTTGCTAAGGGCCTTGCCATTGCAACACCCTAGCACTTTTTGCTTCATCCAAACCATCATTTACTTCATTTTTGACCTAAAGAAGGAGGAAAACTACTAGGGCCTAGGGTTACCTACTTCCTGTTGCTGTCCTAATACACACTTGAAAACGTGAACTAAGTCCGGCTCACTGAGTGTGTCCTTGGAGGCACAATGCCTAGGTTCACAGCCCACGCTGTCACTTTGACCGAAACCTCTTCTGTCTAGGCTCACTCCTAGGGAAGCCAAGGGGGGTAGTCCCTAGTTTCTAGATTAATTTTAGAGTTAAGTTCTAGGAGTTGATTTCAATTATTTACAAGGTTTAGGGGCTTCTAATCCTAGGATGCACAAGCAACAATGCAAGATGCAAGGGCTAGTATGTTAAGTAGGACCTTTCCTAAGGCAACTAAGACTAGTGCCTAAGATTGGGCAAGGGGTCAACTAAGTTAGAGGGTTGTTTGTTACAAATAGATTACAATATTACTTACAAAAGAATAACTTGATCAAATAAATATTAGACACAAGATTTACAATTCAAAGAATGCCAGAGTATAATAACAAGCTAACCACTTTACTTATATTGTGTTTGTGCAGGATATAAAAAGATTAAAGCATCATATAACATTATCATCAAAGCATCAGGATCATCATCATCAATACATCAAGAAGAAGATTTATAAAGTTAAGCACAAGTATCAAGGATGAAGATCAACCACTCTTAATTATTAAACCCACAAGTATTTAGAAATTTAGATCCAGGGTTGAGTTGTTAAGCCTTCTTAAGGTTATCAAATTTTATTAAGCTTTCACCAAAGCCTCCTCCTCCTATTGCCAAATAACTACTGGATGCTCAATAAGTGTTGCCACCCTAGCTTCGCAGGTCAGCCCTAAGACAAGAGTACTTCCCGGAGAGGACACATCCTGTGCGCCGTGAGACAGTCCCTTGCCTACACCCTCCGTTGTTTTTCTCAAGTCCCGTTTTAGATGGTGAAGATGGTGGTCTAAGGTACCCTAAAGAGTCTATTAAGTTTATATATAAGTTAGGTAGGCTTTTAGGAGTATTAAAGAGTGTTTTAAGAATTTTATGACACATTTTAATGGTGATTTAGTGACTTGGCTGAAACTCACTTCAGCCTTAAAGATGTGTTGATTTAGTTAAAAATTTAAGAGTATTAACACATGCATATGTCTCTAGATTGCACAATTAGATAGCTTGAAAGAATAACAAAGGCAAGAACAACTTGCCACCCAATAGAAGATATGCAATCACACTTATATCATGTTCAATAGCATTTAGATAAGAGCATTAGTGTGAAGGAGAAAAAGATTTAGATGTGCCTACTTATCAACAAGTTACTTCAAGTATATGACACTAAGAGATCTATGCAATGAAGAAGAACACCATCTACTTATTGAAGCATTTAAACATTAAAGATTATAGATCTAAGCATGAAACATAAAGATAAAGACTTGAAATGAACTAAGCATGCATGAGATCTAGTTAAGTTGATATAAGGTGCCCAATAGGCTTGAGTTAGAGAATTATGAAGTGTATTAGATCTAGATCTAGAACAATTATAATATTAACCATTTAGATCATTATCACATGTTAAAACCCTAACTTAACCTTTTGGGGTATTCCTCTCCCAAATAGGTAGGCAATTAAATTAGCTTGCTTAATTAGAGATTATTGAGAAAGGAGAGAAACAAGCAAGCCAAGAAGAGGAAGCAAAAGATAGGCAAGCAAACCAAGAAACAAACAAGAAGCAAGCAAAGGGAAAAGGAAAAAAGCAAACCCTAACAAGCAAACAAGCAAATCCTACCCCACGTCCTAGGGTTTGGGAGATACCCTTTATCTCACAAATCCTCACGTCCCAGCTCAAAAAGGGCAAAAAAAATCAAGTAAAGCAAGATCTAGGCTAGATCTAAACTACCCAAGAGCTCACACGTGGGGGGAGGCCATACCACTCCTTTTCCCACAACTATGAGCTACTACAAGCAAGAAAAAGGGAGAAAAAATGACAAAAATACTTAGAAATCGAAGAAGGAAGGTTGAGAAATAGCTACCATTCCCTTTGGGGGTCTTTGAGTGTTGTGTGGATGCCTTTGGGTAGCTAAAACCCCTCTTAACCAAATCTGAACCTGCAAAAACCAGCAAGCTATGCTTGCTGGAAATGTTACAGACAACAATACCAAGACAAATTTTGTTTTTTTAGGGCAAAGATTTTTCTTGAAATTTTTTACGAAAAATTTATATTATGGTGACCATACAACTATATTATGCTAGCTGAAATATGGATTGCAACAGAAATATATAGAGAAAGAACAATAGAAGAAGATTGCTTGGAGTGTATGAAAATCTCAAAGGGAGACTCTCCCAAGAGGCACCCTAATGAAACCCTTGAAGTTCAACCTGCAAAATCTCACACAATAGCATGCATATAATGGATAATATGGAGGGTTAAACTAATAAAGTGAAATACTTGCACCCTATCTAGCTAACCACATATATAGATCTACAAGACTACTCTTTGCAAGATGTACTCAAATAAAATACTTTACCTAAGATCCATTCATGCAACCATCATATCAAATTGAAACAACTTTACCTCATATGTTTGTAAGAACCCAAATACTTGTAGATCTTCCCAAAATCCTCCAAAGCTTCTTTTATTATTGCATCAAGGAAAGGGATCTTGGAGAAATACTTGCTCCAAAACCCTAAGAGAAGAATAATGAAAATGGATGGAATAGAGAGAGAGTGTGGAAAATCAAGTAGCATAACAATAGCTCAAGATATGGTGAGTTGGGAGTGAGGAAAGAGACCTATTTATACTTGGAGAGACAAACCTACCTCTCTTGGATCAATGCCAAGTGTCCACCACCAAGCACAAGATGAGATCCCAAGGCTAGGGCACACCATCTAGGGTGTAGATTGGTGTGGGAGGTGTTGGGATCAAGTAAAAGTGTACTGGAAGGCTATGGGATGCGTGCCAAGGGAGAGAAAAAGGCCCCAAATAATAAAAACGAATTTTCCTTGGAGATCACAAGAGGGGGGGGGTAACTCTCCTTGGAGGGCGCACCACTTGGGGGAGATCACATGGATCAAGGATGTGGATGAGTGAGGGAGTGTTGGGATCAACCAAAAAGGCAAGTGGGAGGCTAGGAAAAGTGTGCCAAGGTATATATTTAGTCTCCCCTTAATTTTTTCATTATATTTTTGCTTTTTGGAGACTTTCTAGAAGGGAGGCACACCCGTCTAGGCAAAGTGACGTTTTTGCTTAAT
>ML834956.1:0-32446 GCA_009831015.1 Picea engelmannii
TGGTCGGAAGAAATTAACTATAATATAGGAGTCAAGCAAGGTTGTCCCCTATCCCCTACCATTTTCAACATCTAGATTGATATAAGTTAGAAGATTGTTTGGAGGATGAAGGTTGTGTTGGCCCGACTCTTGCTAGTATAGTCATTGTCCTCCTTCTTTATGCTTATTTTATATTGTTCTTATGGAGAAGAGTCCCTATAACCTAAGTAAAGAAATTTTGGTGTGAACACTAAAAAAACAAAAGTTATGATAATTAAATCCAAAAGGATCACCTACGATACTTATTTTGGAATAGATATCCACCACAAGATCAGTTGGAACTATAGTGTTGAAAACAAAATAAATGGAGGGTGGAAAGATTATTATGTTCTCGAAAACAATTTTAAATATGGCAACCTTTGGATTTATGATAAAAAGAAACTCCTCTTTCACACTCTCGTCAATCCAATTATCTTATATGGATGTGAAGTTTGGAGTTTCAGTATATCTATAGAATCCTGGACAAAGATAGAACAAATCCAAAAGAATTTTAAAACTTATAATCTCAAAATTAAGATCAATACACCTTATCCTATCTTCCTCATAGAAGAAATCCTCCCCCCCATTGAGAGCAATATTTGTATGATTAGGTACCTAACGTACAAGAACAAGATAAACAAAATGGATGACAAGAGACTCCCCAAAATTTCTTCAAACTCTAGCCAAAACCACCAGTGGCTCAAGAGGGGATGGCATAAAGATGTCAAATCTTGGCTAAATCATTGGGGACTACAAGAAGAATCCGTCATGCAGAATATGTGGTGTGATAAAGAATTATTGGATAAAAGGAAATTAAGATACTACAAGGAGAAAGCTAATTTAGAAGATCAAAATTATCTCTTTGTTTTGAAAAGTGCAAAGAAGAAAATCAACATTTCTAAAATAAGAACAAACTCTCACGAGCTACATAGTGAAACTGTGCATTGGAAAAATCCCAAAACACCATGGGATGAGAGAATCTGTCCCCTTTGTGACACTAAGTAGGTAGAAGATGAAAATCACTTCTTCTTGGATTTACCTACCTATGCCCATATTAAATCCCAATTTACATTTTCCACATTACCGACCTTCTTAACCTCCTAAGTCATCAAAACTATGGTGATCTTGAAAAGCTTATTTCAATGCTTTTTGAACATAAAAATACAATTTTAAAGAAATTGAAATAATATCTTACCCTCTGAAGATATTATTTCAATTAGTCACACATGACATTAATAATCATCATTATCATATTAATGAATTTTTAAATCCACTAAACTTTGAATGAACTTGATAACATTCATAACATTGATTATGTGAAAAATAACAAAAAATGATTCAATACATAAGAATAGAAATGACTCATTACATAATAACTATTTATGCTTACAAAGATATAAAGCATATAACTTTTGTATTAAACCCATCATGTCTCACTCAACTTCTCGAAGTGTTATGATGATTTTTTAAATTATTTTTATTTTATTTTTTAATTTCAATAAGATTTTTCTTAAATGTTATGAAAAATTTGAATTGTTTTATATCACATTTATCCTAATATTTAATATTTATTATTATTGTGACATAAAATTATTATTAGTTATAAAAATTTCAAAATTGAAAATGTAATTTACAAAATTGCATATTTAAGTTTACAGTTTTTTTATATATTTTTTTTCCACATATTAAATCTACAATTTTATTTTTTTTTAAATTTGATTTTTTTGTTTATATATAATAAATAAATTATCTTTTATAAAAAACCATTACAAATGTTAATGTGTTTGCTGTAGCCAGAATAGTTATAAGTGGAAACCAACTGGACTCTAACTTAATGTCTAGTATAATGTGTCTCACAAAACCAAAAAATGAGCTAAATATTGAAATTAAAAAATAGAGCTAAATATTGAAATAAAAAAATAAAGCTAAATATTGAAATATATAGTAGCACTGGTCCATATAACAAAACTAAAAGGATGTGCCTACTGCTAAAACACAGACTGGTAATCAAAATTTCGAACTTGGCCTTCATTGGAAGTGTCATGAAGTCGCCCCGGGGTAGGAGAATAGGCCTTTGCGCGCTTGTTGCATCCATAAGTGTCAAAACATTGGGATTGTCTCGCATGGCCAAAACCTAGGAGATTAATATATGTTTGGTTAGCTGCTTCCATGGACGTCTTAGTTGGACATGCACATTTGTGGGGAGTACGCACTGTGTAATCTTTTCCATTGAGCATATGATCATCTCCTCTTTGGTCTGAGTGGAACATATGGATCATAGACATCACATTGTGGCATAAAATGAGAAAAATGTATGTAATTGCACCTCGTAGTAAAATCTTAGTCGAAATCTTGGTTGTCAAAGCCTTCCGCAATCGTGAGAAGTGCGTGCCATAACTACCATGTCATTGAAACATTTCGCGCAGACAGATAGTTCTTAACTAATATTTGGCAGATCGGTTGGATAGTTACCATTCAAATTTCTCGAATATACTGTAAGAAAACGAATAGGTAAAGAAACAGATGTGTTGTCAGTTTATTTATATGGTTGTTACGAAGAACAATCTATTCCTGGACTGGTGAAACGTCAGAAGTTGTTTACATTTAGAAAAACAACAAATTGATCCAGGCCATTACCGCTCTAGAGTATGGAAACGGTTTTCGGTGGTCTCTGAATCGACAATATTAAAAGTGCAATCTGCTCTCCTGTGGTCTCTGAATCGATCCGGAACCGAAAACGTAAAACTTGCAAGATAGATTTCCAGAATTTTTACGAAAACGCTGAGTGCCGCTTAGCAAGCTCTCAGTATGGACTCTTCGTTGTCTTCTCTCATTCATACATGGTGTTCATTAATTTTAGGTATTTGGTTAAATGTTTTATTTTAGGTATTTGGTTAAATGTTTTATTTTTTTTTGTTTTTTATAGACAAAATAAAAAAAAAACCAATCTTCTTTCACTACTACTTCCAATCTTCGCTCGTATATCGAATGATGACTTTGATGACAGGCTGGCATGAGTTGACAGTTTAGCAATCCATTCGGTGAAGGGCCAGCAAAAGTGTTGGATGAACGTTAATGTTAAAGGACGTTGAAGTGTTAAAGTTGCAAGGTTGAATAAACGTCCTCACTCTTCCCAATTTTTTTTCTTTTTCTGCCGCAGAGCCTTAAAGATGGCACCCGTCTCTGTCTTTTGACGTAGAATGCATAGCGACCATACTCTGTTTAATCTTACTTGTCACCAGATGTTCAGTAACTAGCATTGTTTTAAGTATAACTCAAACGTTAAAAGAGACGTTTATTTCACTCTCAAGACTTTTACTTCACTGTCAAGACTTTTACTTCACTGTCTTCGAAATTGTAAACACGGCCAAAATAAAAGACATGGTAGGGTTGTTGACGAGATTCTCGTCGAGGATCATGAGTTATGAGTGCTATCAAAGTGGTCCCAAGCAAACATGGTTTTGCATCTCAAAGACCAAACCAGAGAACATGTGTTGCTAGTGCGCGTGATAAGATTTGTACGCAGCTGGAGATTGCATTTTTTATGGTTTTGTCTAATTGTTATATGAAACAGGTTTTTGGGTTGAAACTCTCGATATAAATTTGCATAAATTTATTATTTTTTGTTTTTAAAAATCTATTTTTGAATGTAAAAATAGATCAGTATGTTAAAATTTTTAGAAAACTATCCGATTTTACAGAAATAATCACTCAAATCTTAAATCTATGCATCTAACAATTTCTCACCATATTTTAAGCAAATGTTGCCAAAAAAATATCAGCCAAAAAAATTATTTCGTAAATTACAACTTTTTGGATTCCTCTTATCAATTTTATATATGGGATCCCATCACTGAACCATTTGGAGATTCCCAGTTCCATGGGATCCCATTAACCATTTGAAGATTCCCAGTTCCAATTTTATAGATGGGATCCCATCAGTGCACCATTTGGAGAAAACTCACTTTCTCTGCTTTACTTTACATAGTATGTCTCTTTTTGAAATAAGCTTTTTAAGATTCCTCATGTCTGGTGGCCTACTTTATTTGTTGGATTCAGTATCTTGTTTATTTAAGTTACGGGAATCAAGGCATTTTAATTCACTCTCATTATAAGAGACAATTTTGAAGGCCAGATTCTCTCACCGGCATGAATAAAAAAGAACGTGTATGAAATTGTAAACATCCGCGTATGTTGCTGGTGCTCACTGCTTACCTTGATTTAAAAGGAACTCTGATTATAAGAGACAATTTTGAAGGCAAGATACGATGAATAAAAATCAATGTCTATGAAAATGTAAACATCCTCCTGTGATGTTGATAAATCATTATTATAACCTTGTCAAATTGTTGTAAATTGTAAACATCCTCCTGTGATGATGATAATTCATGATTATAACCCTGTCAAATTGTTGTAAATTGTAGGGTTATTTTGTTGGCAAAAAAGATATACTTTTTTAAATTAAAAAAAAATTAAATATGTTTTAGATGGATATGTTCTCTTCAAAATTTGCATATGATTGTTTTAGATTTTGAATATGATTCTTTTAGAATGTGTTCTCGTATGTATGTGGAAACGTTTTTGAATGATCTTAGAGTTATTGATGGTAATCGCTATGAAATCTCAACTCAACTCGTTATAAGTACTTTGGTTTTACATGACAGATATAGATTTAAATTTTATACATAGGTTTTATGAAAAATATTTGGTGGAACATGATATACAAATTGCAAATTTGATAGGATGACATATCACATTACTCACTATTTCATATATGTTGTTGGAGTCACATCCAACAAATTTTAAATATGGATATGGAGGTTGAGAGAATATCTCTTCAATCTCCAACAAACCCAAACCAATTCTATTGTAAGTATTATTCAAACACCCTCCCATAATGCTTACATCCAAATGAAAATGTTCTTTACAAACATTTATCCAATTTTTCATACCAAAAGGAGGTATTGGTTTTTTTTTTTTCATTAAATAAGTATGTCCAATATTTATATTATTTGTACACTTCAATAGTGAAAAGTTTATTGGAAACATAGAATGGAAGCACAGAGGATCCATAAAGTCTACTAAAACTAAATTTTTCCATAGTCTTAAAAAAAATCCTTTCTCTGACCGAAAGGATGCATCGTCTAGTGATAATATGGATGTGACATGACTATGAATTAACTTTTTGAAAGAGGACACGAAGCTATTTTGTCTTTCATAAAAATTATATGGGGTCTTGTGTTTCCACAATGCTCGATACCAGAATGATACTTGATCTTTTTTGAAGTCTATATATTTATGGATCAAGGAAAGTCATATTTTTACAGACTTTTTTGAAGTCTATATTTATGGATCAAGAAAAGTCCTAAAAAATATGACATTAAACTATAGCACAAACAAGATAAGTCTTCATATAAAATTTCAAAGTGTTGCTTATATCTCCTAACTGGGATGAAACTTAGTTTGAAATAATTTGGGCCCAATCAACTACAACATCTTTATGAATGGAATGATACATAATATATACAATATACTTTGAAATGAAAGTTGTGGACTCTTTTTCAATTACCTAGTGAATAGTCATGCAAATTCTTTGTATGGGTATTTCTAAAGAACATACCTCAATTTGTGTAGAGTTTCCAAAATCACTGGTCGAGTTTACAAAGAATATTTCCATAAGTACTAGTACCCCGTTGTTGGATTTTAGGAAGTCATCAACTTCAGTATTCTTGAAAGTCAAAGTGGATTCTGGAAATCCCAACATTCTTTTGAAAACTGAAGGATCCAAAGAAATTGGTGGCTTTCCCTGTAACTAGATGCCTCTTCATTTAGTATCAAATTTATCGATGCACTAGAGAACTAATTCTTTGAAATTAGCTACTTCTGGTACACACCTGGCTAATGCAATACGAGAGGTCCATAATTTGTTCAACTTCTTTTCTTCAGGTGGAAGAGATGAGTACCACTTGGAGGATTCTAACCAGTGAAACTTGTGGTATTATCCTTCCAAGGTTTTGATAGTATCCATGCAATATAGCTCTTTCATTTTACTTGACATATTTTGAAAAAGGTTATTTTGCATGAATATGTGGTGCTTTTGTCAATACAATATTTTTATAGTGGGGATTTAATTCATTATTTAATTTACCGCACATTTCCTTGATTATCAAATGTTGTAGCTCTTAGTTCAAAGTTTCCAATTGCATGGTTTGATTTAGGATTTAAGCTAAAGCTTTTAAGAAAACAATGCCACTTAATAACAATATTCAATTCATATGAGTGATGGCTAATGTGGTAGTGGGGAAATAAATGTCATTAGGAAAGGAGATATCATGTTGTGATAACACGAAATAGTTTAAGTATGGGCGTGCATAATGAGTAACAGGAAGGTCGATTTTGGAGGATGGAAAAATGCAGGATGTGAGGTGTGGAATGGGATGGAAGGTGGAGATGAGAGCAGTATTCCCACATATGCTATCAACAAAATCAACTAAGTATCGAGAGAGGTTCATTATGAGTGACTTGGAAGTGAGGAGTGGTTTTTTAGTCTTGCGGGTCTGCGAGATTGCGGAGTTGTGGGTTTGTGGAGTTGTGATGGCTTGAACCTTCTCAACGAGACTCTTGCAACTAAAGAAAGAGCTAAGTGTTGGAGTTGCAGAGTGGTGAAAAATGAAAAAAATGCGAAGTATAGGACTTGTGGACCTGCAGACTTGGTGGTAGTTTCCTTGCAACCCACATTTTTTGGAAAAAATACCAAGTATAAAATATACAAGAAAAATGAAAAATGAGTAAGTATAGACCAAAGCATGCAATCATTGATCAATGAATTTTGATCAACACAACTTCCCACTACCCCAAAAACCTCTCCTTACCAACTAGGTTGGGTTCAATAAGATGGTCATTGTCTTCTCATTAACAAGAGATGTGCAGTCACATTTAATATACGAATTTTTCATAATGTAGTAGACTGTGATATCTCTTCACTTGAATGATATGATTTACTTTAGGGAATCCCTTATCAACGTCCACAAAGTTCCTTATAAAATGATTGCAACAACTCATATACAAATTTTAATGATGGAAAAGCCTATGAGCTTACCTCTAATATAATTTTTCTACCCTATCCTACTACATCTTAACAAGTTAGTTTGCATAAATACATAGCACTCTCTATTTTTCCTCATACCCACACCTCACAACTAGTTCCTCTACCCTTATTCCAACAAGGACATTATTATTATCTTATTTCATCACTAACACACTATCATATTACTAAGCTTGAATACATGCCTCGAACCTCCTCCCATTATATCTCCCTTCCCATCACTTACACTTGTATGCCCCTAGTGCTCTCAACAACTCCATCAATGAACTCTAGAGCAAAACTACCATATCATACCAAGCACATGTATATTATTCCAATTTGACGGAGTCACTAGTAGCATTACACATCAATTCCACTTTAGCATACACTAGTTCATTCAAGCATTCTTCCTCTTTAGGTAGTACATGACTATTATCGCAAGTTAATTCATTCAATTCTTCAACACTTCCAGCCTTTCATTAACCTTCTTATAGCAACATCTCACCACTCACTTAGTCCTTTGACATATTTGCTACACAAAGATATAACAAGTTGTCTCATATATAGTTTGATGCCATGTATTGAGGCCTAAACGTAACACCCTATATACAATACACTATCTTTCTAGCACGTTACCATTCATTATGAGAACTTCGATGACAACTAACCCAAATCTATAGCCAAATATAAGTTCCTATAATCATATTATGTCTATCCTACACCACTCAACATGAGCTCCACGCTATCATACATGCTTTCTAATCCTCTAGGGATCACAAGTACTCTATGGGTGAATTTCCTGCATTCTTATAATAGGTTTTGACTTGATCCAACAACAAAGAAAATTGAAGCTTTGTAAAACTATAAAAAGAACATTTTCCTTCTCAATAAAACTTTAATCTCTTTTATTTCTATGTTGCATCTTATATTTTCTTCAAATTAATTACAACATTTTCATTCTTATCTTTCTAGATTATTTTCTTAAATTTTTTTATATCATATCATAAATAACCTAATTCAATATACTAAAATTACCCCCATTCAATACTTTTATACCATACAATTACCCTAATTCAATACATTTATACCATGAAAATTTACTAAAAATACACCTAAAACAAATTCAATGAAAATTTCCCTTTTATGTATATAGAGCATAGCTTCCATTTCAATTACTTAGTTTAAATAAATGCTAACTCATAAACATTTTATAAAATTCTTCTATAAAGTTGTTTTTTTAATATTATTAACAATTTTTAGTTGTTTAAAGCATTCATTTCACAATATGAATTTATTGGATATATTTTTTTTAATAGAATATTAGAATTAGCTTTTATCGCTCGTGAAAGGGAGATGTGTATCTATCTTTGTTCTGTCTCAAGAAAGGGAGATGTACATTGAGAAAAAACATCTATATACATAGCCTTCATCTCGCTCGTTAATCAGATATGTCTATTATTGAAAAAAGTGGAATGGATTTGTAATTACATCGAAATGGAATCTAAGATTTGAATTCTCTATAAATATAAATTATATGTCTCATCAAATTACATGTCTATAAATTATATGTCTCATCAAAGTAAAAGATTATTTTAAAATTTTTATTTTTAGTTATTATGATTTATATGTCTCATCAAAGTAAAATATTATTTTCAAATTTTTATTTTTAGTTTATTATGATTATATTTGTTTTTTTTTTATGGGATTTTCATTTTGTAACTTTATGATATAGTATGTGTTTTTTGGGAAATTAAAGAATATCCTTCATTTAAATAGATATTAATAAATATTTCTTAAAATCTTTTTATTAGATCTCCTTTCAATATATCTTTTTAATAATTAAAAAACTTATTTCTAATAGATATTTAATTTTATATACTCCTAATTATTTATAATCCTTTTCCTACCTTGCATTCCCTCAACATCTACATTATAATGATTTTAAATTTCACAATTTTAAAACCCTCTTTATAAATGAACATAATAAAACAAGGGTTGCATGGCAGCTTAGTCCTTGCCAAGTAGATTTCGAAATGGAGATAATAGGTGATGCCCTATAATTATTGATGATGATGATTACTGTGAAACATGAAGAATATGTTAACTAGGGGGTAGTTTCATAGTCTTAAAAGAAATCAATTTGTAAAGTTTTTAAATGAAAAAAATTAACACTCATAACTATACCGTCAGAAAGTCCCCGAGGTGTAGGACAGTCGGTGACAGAGTGTACTGTTAAGGCACTCCGTGATGTTAAAAGTCACTGGTTCGAAACCTACGGGGGAAAAAAATCTAGCCATGTTAAGGGTTGGTGTGGCTCAGGCCGGGTGTGATCCCAGGGTGATTTTGACGTCTTAGATGCCCCTGAGTCGCGGTTTCTTAGCCACAAGTTAGTCCCACATGTCACGGACAAACTAACAAACAAAAAAAAACCATACCGTTAGAAAGATTGGAATTCAAAGAATTCGACCTAGACTCACAAGGAATGGAGGAAGACGTGTCACTCCATGACACTTAGTTTATAGATTTGTCATATGTTGTATTGGGTAGGATCTCTGACCACATTTTTACTTTAATGTGGATGTTGTATAGTTTGGGGATTAACCTAACTTTCCTTCCAATTAAGTTAAGCTAGCCAAAAGCAAATTGCAGTTTAAAAATATTCAATTTTTCTTTTTGAAAATAAACATTTCAAATTTAATAATATATATTTTTATATAATATTGATTATATTACATAATAAATATACTCTAGATAATAAATATAATAATAAATAATATATTAGATAATAAATATAATATAAATATAATAATGCATAATAATAAATACATAGTACAACTTTGTATATTTAGATGTGGTGATTGGTGAAATTCATTGATTATGTAATTAATTTTATATATTGAAAGACGTGAAGGGAGCAATAACACTTCAATTCTATCAACCAATTAGAAATGAGAAACACAAATATTTTTATTATATCAAAAAAGATATATTTGTTTTCATATGTCAAACATTACATTGCATACACAAATTTATGGTGAAAAGCAAATTAATGTCACATCAAAAGCAAACTCATTGCTATAGTCCCATGGCATGGACTAATAATAACATCTACATTATAATGATTTTAAATTTCACAATTTTAAAACCCTCTTTATAAATGAACATAATAAAATATTGATCAACAAAGTGAAAACCCTATACTTTTTTTCTTATTATTTTATAATTTGATAAAAAATAAAATATTAGGAAGTCTGAAAAGTTTTATGAATAAGCCTCTAGTTAATTATTTCAACGATATTAAAACTTTGATGAAGCAACTTGCTTGTGCATACTTTATTGTTGATTGTTGATGATGCAAAAGTAATTCTCTTCATAATCATTTATCATTTTAATAATATTGCATTCACTTTTGGTAATTAAAGTAAATTAATATATAATAGATTTTCTTTGGAAATGATAAATAATTTAAATAAGAAATTAAAAAAAATTACTAAAATTGGCAATTCTTGTCTATGTATATTTATCTCTTGGGTGAATACATATGATGGTGAATATATCTCTCTAGTGAATATTATCTCTCTGGTGAATATGTGGTGAATATTATCTCTACAGTGGTGAATATTATATTTGTGGTGCTATAGTGAATGTCGTTTGTGGTAAATTTGATCTACGGTAACTATTGAAGCCCTTCACTGAATCAGGTGCACAGGTTTCTTATTTATTTATTTTTCTTTTCAATATGAGTAATTCAAAAATCTAATAGAGGAAGAGAGAAGCCAAACTTCAAAGTGAATTAGTAGCAATGTTTCAAAGTGAGCTATTAGCAATACTTGATAATAAATTCAGATCCTTCTAAGACATTATTGAGAGATAGATGGAAAATAAACTACGAGGGAAGACATTATTGAGTGTAACATCCCCCTACTGTTCCAACAACTAAAGCGACGTACAACATGTAATTTTTTTTTTTTAGCATTAGGAAAATAATGTCTACAATAAGATCAAAGAAACACAACTCGATGACATCATAATGAATGAATTACACGCTACACATCATCGTAATAAATAACGTCACAACTGACACATCCACAATTTAGCGACGACACATAATTAACCATCAACATAAACGAATGACGACACAAAGTAACATCATCACCAGTTACTCATCACTGATATGAATAACAACACAATCAATGCATCAACGACAAATAACGACGCATAAACATAAAGGCATAACAGATTAGCACATCAAGCTTGGAGAAAATTAGGACAACACTCATCAGATGAAGAAAATAAAATGACTATCGATCCATCCTACCCTGCAAGGTTAGGACCTCGAGGACACATAAGTAACGTTCAAGCCTAGGTTCCCATCATTTTTGACCATTTAAGGTCTTAGGGTTGGCGACTGTTATGAGGGAAAAGGAGGTGTCTACATCCCACTCGACACAATCAAGTCCAAGCCGACTAAGCTAAATAACATCATCAACGATCATCCAGGTGCAAGCATTCTAATAAACCAACACATGTAACATAAAATTCCAAGGCAAGCGATTAAATCATTCATCAACTACAATAGTCAACATCATAATCAAGGTAAGCACATGATCCAATGGTAGGTTAACATATTCACGTATTGATCAATGTGTGCAATGATCCAATCATAAGGAATAATACCGTCACATTGTGACAAGTGCATTAGTAAACTAAGGTGTAAACATAAACAAACTCTAAACCATCATGCATGCCATAAAATACAATGCGCAAGAAGTCTAAATCTTCAACTATCATACATTATATGAAATCTACAAATGAAAGAACTGTAGTATCAATCAAGTTAATCATCGACACAAGGTAACTACATGCATTACATTTTAATTGCCCAAAAGTCTAAGATCTAACCATCATAGAAATTTATAAGAGAAAGAAGCCAACTCCAAAATCGACATGTAATACATATAATTTGGTGTGCGCAAAAGTCTAAACTCAACATAGATTAGTGGCGAAAAAAATCTAAGTAATAAAACAATCACTTATCATCATATATAAGTGGATAAATATAATCTAAGTCATATCATGATCATATAACAACACATATAAGTGGCGAATTAGAATCTAAGCAATACAACGATATCGCATCAATAAATATAAGTGGCGAAATAGAATCTAATTAATTCAATGATCTTGCAACGACATAACTTGGTAGCATGAGGAAATCATTCGCTCGTTCAAGGTTCATCAACAATTCCAAGGCGCGATGAAAGTTGTTATTCCTTTATCATTGATAAATTTAATGACGTAAGTAAGGAAATATCTATTATCACTTTTAACCAATAACTCTTGTAATGTAGAAACTCTTCAACACAATCAATATAACAACTTGTTATTATTATTATAATCAAGTTTAAATCTAAATAACTTATGACAATCACATAGATGACTCCAGACAATGAAATAATTAAAGTTTAGAACCAAACACATAACATGGGCGGATTCGTCTCTATACTTCAATGTAGTAAAATAGAAACTCCGTCAATTTAAATATTTTAAATAATAATTAGATATTAATTAATAATCATTACAACATCTAGGTAGGACCCTGCCCTCGAATTTAGACACTAAAAAGAATGGATTTAATAGTTGGAATCCAACACAAGTGGGGGGCGAGCAGGCCTGGAATTTGACGTCCCACGGGACGTTTTTTCAGTTTTTAGACATATTTGACACTGGCTAATAAAATTTACACGTGATCATTGACTGGCATGAGAATTATCTACCTGTCAGTTTGACGTGTGACCGCCTTCAATGCCCGTCAAAAACTCTAGTGGGTATACGGGCTAGGTAGTAGGGCTAGCCTGCTAGGTAGTAGGGGTCACGAGTCATGTAGGGTACGCATTGATAGCTTACACTGTCACATGAAAGGGGTTCGAAATTGGGGACCCTGTGCCCGCAACCCATCACACCCCTAAGCAGAAACTAACGGTCGAGGAGCTGATGCGATCCATTTTTGGCTTCGTACTGGTCAAGGCATCGAGGCGTGTGGGCCGTTTATGTGGTTGTAAGAAGAAAGTATTGTCATTTATTTTGATTGGTATGTTCCAGCATTTTGTGCTCATGCCTGAAGTTTACATGTGGAAAATTAAATTCTTCGGCTTTTTCAGTCTACCCTTCAACACAAAAGATTGTAAAATCACACAAATCACAAATCAGTCTACCCTTCAACACAAAAGATGCCAAATGATCCACGAAATAAAATGGAACTTTTCTGTGAAAATGTCCACTTTGTCTCACATTCACCATAACCAAGACCATGTTATTATCAAAGGTTGTAGCAGCGTAGACATACCAGATTCCTTTTAAGTTTCAAAGCGTCGAGTTAGGAAGGTACATATATCTTCTTTATACTCCTGGTGTGCTCAATAAAATGTTGATTATTTTCAAGTTTCCAGGGGTTAGGTTTTGGAAGGGAGGGTACATAATTTGCTCATTTTTAAAATATTAATGTTTACATTCAAATATATTGCAAGATATCATATATGAAAAATATTTGAACCAAATTTCAAGTAGGGAATCGTATAAAAATGTAAATTTTGGTACTCCTTGCTTTGCATCTGAGCTATCGTGATTTCAAGTGATCTAAAAATAAATGTTACTTGTTTTGCATCTAACTGATCGTGATTTCAAGTGTTCTAAAAATAAATGTTTCTCTTTGATAGGAAGTTGCACACCGATCATGGATTAAAGATTCAAGTGATGCAAAAAAAATTGGTACTGTTGGATAGGCATTTGCACAATAATCTTGGATTTAAGTGGTGCATAAATGGGTGGTAATTTTAGATAGGTATGTGTAGGCTACCCGACCTACCATTTAAACGGAAACCATAACCAGTACAAGAAGCCATTTAATCCTTGCATGCTCTAAACCGGAGATGGAATGTTTCCCATGAGCCAAGAGTTAATGTTGAGAGCTGGAGTATTAAATCCATGCATTGGAGACTGGATCGGAGGAGACATGGCTTCGTAAGAGGATAGCCTCCTTAATGACCAAGATATGGAGTCTGCAGCCTTCCACCTAACCCAACTTCCAGCCTTCCACGTCGTGACCCCTACTACCTAGCAGGCTAGCCCTACAATCTACTACCTAGCCTATTGCTTGGAGCGTTCGAGCTCCTCCTCTATGTAGTAATTTTGAGTGATATCTTTTATGATACCCTGCCTGATAGAATTTGACCTTCAAATTCTTTTTGGCCATCTGAGAATCACAATAGACTTCGTGACAGGAGGAGGAAAGGTCCCGACCTTGCCTGGTCCTGTGCCGGCATACATGTTCCTGCAGCTTGGATGAGTATACCTGTTCCTATTGCAGTGGCTATCAGTAGTTTATTGCTCTCATTAACAAAACATCCCCTTTTTTCCCCGCTCTCCCGGAACCGGTACAGAAATAGGTGCTTTCTCCACATTGTTGACCTCATTAACTGGAGTCTGGAGGGTTTCTGGTCACAACATTTCTTTCGACGAATCGTATCCAGTGTCCCGCTGCACAGGAAAATCGGTTTTCAACAATGAACTGATAGTAGTAAATGGACTTCTCGAATCTATGATCGCGCCACTGGTAACTTGGTAAGTTTTACTGTCTTTTCTCGAATCTATGGACTCACGACTCTGTATCATATCATTGTTCAAACATTTAATGGCAATGTTCAAACATTTAATTTTTTATTGTTCATTTCTGCAATAATATCCAATCTACTAGATAATCTCCGGTCCCTTGCATTAGAGTCTGAACAGTCGATTGTGCCACTGCGTTTAGTTTGGATATCATGTTTTCTCATATCCTATCTTTCTGAAGGGCAATGTTCAAACATTTAATTTTTTTATGAAGTTTATTTCTGTAATAATATCCGATCTACTGGATAATCTTCGGTCCCTTACATTAGAGTCTGAACAGTCGATTGTACCATTGCGTTTAGTTTCGATATCCTATTTTCTTATATCCTATGCGCTGAATTTCTTGTCATCTTGCATCGATGCTTCTGTCACAACTGGTGGTCTTAGATCCAAAACTATCTGCCCAAAATTTTTGATCCTTCTTCTGGCAAGATCATTTGTGTCAACGATAGATGGCCTCCTCCGACTCGTAGTCAGAGAATTGGTTCGCAATGACAAAAATTTTGAAGCAGTTTTTCTCGTGTTGGGATTGCCCCGAGATCAGTCTCGAGTTGCGACTCAGGACTGGATCCAACAGACTTTGGGATCCATGTGTATGATGGTCACTTGGACGAATTGAACTCTTGACTAGTCATTGGAAAATCAAAATTCACCTCACACGAACGAAAGATCACTTAATCTAGCTTAACTTATCAGAGAATCCTGAATGAACCCAACTTCCAAGTCTTGAGATATCCCTATGTAACATTGGCAATGGCTAATGTGGTTGTAGAATGAAGAATAATACCTGGAGGAATGCTGAGCCTGACTTCTAAAGTGCAGTCGCATACACAAGGAGAGCAGGTTGTTGTCTGCTTGACAAGAGTGAGGCCCTCTCCGAACTGCCAATACAAGGGAGGACCCACAATGTATACTGATAGTTCCATGGCTAACAATACTAGAAGTAACTTCAGCAAGCCTGGAGTACAAGATATGGGTGTCGGTTGTGCCATCTCTAATGATTTGGGTGATCAACTTTTGCTCTTAAACACTCATTTTGAGACCGATCTCCGCTAATATCTCTTCAAGATAAGTCTGATCCAACTCAAGGAAATATCCCAACAATGCCTTGATACCCAATATTCCAATTTATTGCTCGCATATTCAAGTATCCTGATTAGTTAGCTGCATATATATTCAGGCACTGATCTGTAAACAATTCTCTTGGTGCCTGAGACTGAAATTGAATATGCAGTTCTGATTCTCTACTTACTTAAACCATCAAACAAACAATAGTAATAATGTCCAAATCATTCACTCGATGCAGGCATCATGGTTGCCTGTCAATCTCTCCATCCACTTCTGTTAACTATTCCCTTACCTGACCTCTAGCGATCACTACTATTATATCTATCCAGTGTGAGACAGACCACCATGAGCTTAAACATTTGAGGGATGAAAAATCTATTTACTTGCAACAATAACACCTCGTGCCATTCACATCCACCATATAAAATCACCTTTGACTTTCGTTCCAGAGGTGGGTTCTCATCATTCTAGGTTCATCTCTGTCAAAGAAATCATTCATTGGGTACCATGTGCTTGGTGTGAATCCCTTGGCCTGATTAGCTTCAGCCTAATTCCATTTGGGTGGCCTAGCCTCTTTTCCAACATCAGTCCAGACTCGGGAGCACCCACTAACTTTTTTTTGGGGGGAAATCTCCATAATTGGGTTGGATTCTCAAAGTGCGTTTCCAGAACGAGAGAGCCAGTGCCCGGGTCTTCTGAAATTTACACAATATACAAAATATTTTAACATTTATGATTTTGGGTAAAACTTGAAGTGACAGGCATGAAAATAATTTAACCGTCATCAATTTTTGTCTTGACAGGCTGGATAAATTTGAAATTCTAGGCCTGGGGCGAGGGAAAGCGCTGGGACAACTCTGTCGAACAATACCCCAAGATCTGAGCAATTGACTCGTGGTAGTTCACTGACCATAACAGGTGCTAGGAAAATGCAGAGCATAAATAACTCAACAACTCGAGTGAGGGACATAGGGAAGAGGGGTGACTTCGTTGGTGAGGATAGTAAGGAATTCGTGCTCGAATGAGGGACAAACTATCCCACATAGAGGTGCAAGGACCCCGTTCTGGGAATTATAAACCCCACCCGTAGCAACAGGTGCTTAAGTAAATCAACACGCCGAGCCAAGGGATAAAGAATCAATTAGAGATTGAATTAAGAAGAACGCTGAGGGAAAGTGGGCATGTGCAGAGGTAAAATCGTTTATGATGGGAGATATTTAAGAACAGAAAGTTGGGTAAGGAGCAAAATTAAAATAATTCCCAGTCGCTTTCAATCATGCCCACGCTGGGAAACCTCATGCTCTGAGTAAGAGAAAAATTTAAATGAAAAGGGGTCAGGTCTCACTCGCATAGGGTTCCCATAGTTCTTCTAGGTGAGAGAAGTTTGAAACCATGACCGGTCTCCTCTCTCCCCATGCTGGATAACACAAGTTTTTTTTGTAAAAATAAAAAATAAAACAAAAAACGCCAGGCAACCATTCTCTACAGGCAGTCTCAATTCCTATTTCACCTTGCTGTGTAAATAACAAAAAAACGAAGGCTCCATGCAATCCATTCTTAACACGCGGGCTCAATTCCGATTTCAATATTGATGTGTAAAATACAAAAATGAAGGCTCCATGCAATCCATTCTCAACACGCAGGATCAATTCCGATTTCAATCTTGTTGTGTAAAATACAAAAACGAAGGCTCCATGCAATCCATTCTCAACACATAGGCTCAATTCTGATTTCAATCTTGCTGTGTAAAATACAAAAACGAAGTCTCCATGCAATCCATTCTCAACACACATGCTCAATTCTGATTCAATCTTGCTGTATAAAATACAAAAACGAAGGCTCAAGGATATCCTCTGAAAGGAAAACTACAGGACACGCAGAATTAAGGGAAAGGTATCCCCAGGTTCTGAAATACCTTTTTGAGAGAGGTCAACAAGTAAAAACAACACCAGAATGGCCAACAAATGACTCATAGACAAGGACGCAGACTTCCTGTAAGGTCGTTGAGCAAAGCCACGATTTCAAGCCACTAGCTGGGCGCAATACATAAGGCGCAGAGATAGAAATTTTAGTTCTACAAGCTGAGCGAATATAGGAAAACACTAAATATGAAGAGTAAGAAAAATCAAGGTGCATCGATATAAAAAAAATAAATCCAGGGCGCAAAGATCAAAATTTTCCAAGGATCACAGAAAAATTAACCAAGGCACGGAGATAGAAAAGTAAGCCAATCCGTCAATATTAATCCTAGCCAACCACACCAAGCGATCTTTCCAACCATACCATATATTCAACGATTTCAACAACACATGAATCTATGTACAATTTCTAGCTAAATTACAATTTCAAATTTAAAGGCATACCGTGACCGAAGGTGAAAGATCCAAATGGGTTGTCTCACGCTTGCGTTCAATCTAGCTCCTACTTTCTAACCAGTGAGATCTCACCATTACCTCCCAGCCAATGCTAGGGGTACTCTTCTTCCTCCTGAGTCCCCTGAGCCGCAAAGGGGCTACACACACAAACTAGAGAAATCTACCTCCCAACTCGCCTTGTAAGGTCGAGCTACCACTCTCTATTCGAGTTGGGTATCCCAACTCCCACAAGAAAAAATATTCAAGAGAAAAATCCGGCAACATAACCTTACGCATACCAGTCGTGATCCATTCCCCTTCTCTGCCATTTCTTTTATAGGGTTTTTCTTAGTGACACTTCCATTTGCACATTAAATTCGTTTTATTAAAATTAATTAGGAAAAATTCTCCCCCGTACACTTGTCACTCGATCCCTTAGTTGCACCATAATTTCATTAATTAATTAATTTAAATTGTCAATTTCCCTCACCCACCTAAAAACATTCCTAAAAACGTTCATCGATGTCCCTTTATTCCCTCACATTCCCTTAATGACTGACGTCTTTCTTAAAGTTTAGTTGAGTTCTGATTTAGAAAGTTCTCTAGACTAGATTCTCTTCTATGTTCCACATTCGTTTTGTATTTAAGTTTCCCCTTTTTGGTCTAAGTTCTAAATTAACAAGTTGTGCACATAGAAAACAATTAAATATTTGATAAATTATTTCTCCTTTAATTTTTAAATTTGATTTTTCTTCAACCCCCCTTTATTAATTGATTAATTAGTTTTAGTCCTTATACCCCAATTAGACCTATGCTCTAAATTCAACTAGGCTTAGCAAAAATTGTTTTGAAGGAAAATTTTTATAATTATTAAACTTTACTCAAACAACATTTATTTTAAGGCTGACCAAGTCAAAATGAGATATTGTTTTCTAGGTACCTAGGTTCATTGAATCATCAGTGTTAAAACCACGATGTGCCCTTCAAGACGCACTACGTGCTCCAAGGGTGCCACTTGCCTTCGTTCATGGTTCATTTATGTGAGATTCCCTTCAAGACGCACTATGTGCTCCAAGGGTGCCACTCGTCTCTTGACAGATTTTGGTAGACGTCCGCCCTTGGAGTCAATACTCCATCAGGTGACCTTTTGGAAGAGTAGGGGCCTCTGAGGAATAAGGAACCTACCTTATTTCACACCCCTTAGAATCTTCGTGAGCAACTATTTCAGTCTTCCCTCACGACATCGTGGATCTCTCGAACTAGGTAATTGTTAACCTACAGTTTGAGCCACAACAAGACTACTAGCAGGTTGTGGTAGGGTTGTTTCCACACCTCCCCCTCCATATCTCTGGGTGTCGTGTGTGACCCCTTTACTCCAAATGTGAGTCTGATTAGCAAGCAATCGTCAGCCTGCATCCATCAACGAAACATGTCAGCGATCCATTATAGTCAACATCATAATATACCAGTCATATGTCATATATGCAATAATAGAAATACTCAAACCATAAACAGTCCACTCCCTGGCTCGATCCAGCGTCCAATGAGGTCCATCGATGCCATCGACATCCTCAATCTGTCAAGAGTCCTGCACACTTAGGAGAAACCAATAAATAACACCTGTTGATACATATATAATCAAATAAAATGTGATCATATCCACAACATCATCATAATCCATAAGCGAAACAATCAATCATATAATGAACCGCATCACTTGCATGTAAGTGTCCTAAAATAATAAGTCAATCAGGTGTGCGCAAGAGCAGAATGTTACATTGAGAGATAGATAAACAATAAACTACTAGGGTTTCAGACTCAGCTATACAATATGGGTTAGAATATAAGCTTCTTAACAATTTGGCCCTAAATAGCGTGGAACAAAAATCAGATATCAAACCTATGAAAGAGGAAATGAATAAACTCATAGAGTTTGACCTTGAGTGTAATAAAAGAGCCTTGAACCTCATAATTTTTGGTATGAAAGAACCGAAAGATGAGGACACATTAAGAATAGTCAAGGAATAATTAAAAAATAAATCACAAATTGAAACAATTAGCCTTATAAAAGAAAAAAGGTTGGGAAAAATAATTCAACAAAAAGATAGGTTGATTCAGGTTATGGTAAGCTCTAATTCCCATAAACATGACATACTTAGTAAAAATCTGAGCTTAAAAGGGTCTATAATATTTATAAATGAATACCTCATTCCAGAAGATCAAGCTAAATTAAGGAAGGAGGTTCAAAAGGTAAAGGAAGCTAGAAAGGGAAAAAAATGGACAATAATTAGGAACTAAAAATCTTTTATTAGGGATAGAGATCAAAAGAACGATCATAAATTACAATTCGGGACACTCCAGATCCTCTTTTGGAACTATCGTGGTTTTCCATTGAGTAAAGGGATTATACTCAACCGCATCTCGAGTCACATTAATATTATGCTCTTAGTTGAAACTTGGGAGCATGAAGAATGTAAGGTCCCTAATATCGAAGGATTTTTTTTGTTGTCCACATGGAACAAGAAGTCCTCTTATAGAGGGATTGGAGGCATAACATGTTACATAAAAACAAACATCTCTCCTCACATCCAACTTCATAAGGAATATCCTCTCAATTAATACATATGGATGGAGATATATGATATATTAACGCTAAGAATATTTATATAGAAATATGTTATTTTGCACCTATTAACTCTACTTTTTCTACAAAAAACAATCTAAATAAGAATTGTCCCTACAAAATCTTAAAGCAAGATATCTACAATATGAAAAATGAAGGTAGTATCGTCGTTTTAGGAGACTTTAATGCTAGAAATGCAACCAATCAAGCTATTATTTTAAGAAATGAATCCAACCTTAATCCTATTTGGCTAGATAAGGACCTTGTCTTAGCTAACAGTTACAAAAGAAGCTCTGAAGACCTGATCAAGAATATTTTTTGGTACTGAGTTAATCAAGCTTTGTAGTTCTCAAAATTTAATAATTTGCAATGGTCTAAAGAAGTGGAAAAATTCTAAAAGGATGACTTGTATCCATGGGTTGGGAAGCAATGTTGTTGATTGTGTAATATTGGATATCTCCATATACAACCAAATAGTAAAATTTGATATTTTAGATGACGACAAACCTGACTCTGATCATAGACCTCTAACCTTAACTCTTAACTTTTCCATGCACAAAAGTTTTGTAGAGGAGCACTCTGGCAGCCAAAGGAACTAACTTTTTGACAAACAAAAAGTCGATCTCTTCTTATCGGACTTAAGAAATGCTTTATAACTCCTATTGTATCAGAACAATATCAAAGATGACTATCATAATTTTACATCAACCCTCTCTACTTCAATTAACAATTTCTCTATTAAGGTGCTACATAGAAATAAAAATAGTACAACTAACCCTTGGTACGATAATGAATGTAAAATTGATAGAAATGCATTAGGGATGCTTATAATACATCTTTAAAATATGATAATATAAATAGATATAAAACTTACTTAAATGGAAAAAAGGACTATATGTACATAGAAAGAAAGAGAAGTTTTTGAACCTATTTAAGATGGATCTTAAGAGACTCTAGAGGAAACTTCTAACTCGTAAAACTAAAGAAATTAATAGTATTCCCTTGAAGGACTAGAATTTCTACCTTAAAAATATGTATGAATCCCCTAACATCATGGACATCATGAACAACATGCCAAGCAGTTCTACAAATGATGAATTTTTTCCTATATAAGACATCAAGTTTGGGGTTAAGCGACTCTCAAAAGGAAAATCTAAGGACATCGAAGGTTACCAAGATGAAATATTAAAAATTGGAGGACCTATCCTCATCACTCACATATGTAAGATCTTCAATTTAGCTATCGATCAAGGCTTCCCAAAACCTTGGACTCAAAGCCTCATTGTACCTATTTTTAAAATCGGGGATAAAAGCAATCCCTCTAATTATAGGACCATTATTATTAGCCCCATTTTAGATAAGCTATATGGAAGTATTTTGGAAAAGAAGATTGGCACATGGCTAGACAACCATTGAAAAATACCTAGAGTCTAGGTTGGGTTTAAAGGCTACCATTCCACTATGGATCACCTTGTTACCTTTAGGATCGTTGCAGAGGAGTTTTGTAATGATAAAATTGATCTCCTTTGTTGTTTCATTGATTTTAGAAAATATTTTGACAATGTGCCTAGTAATAACCTCTGGACTAGGTTAGAAGAGCATGATTTTCCTTTTAGGTTGAGAGCTACTACACTAAGGCTATATGAGAAAGTTATTGACAAAGTTATTGCCAAGTTTAGGAACACTAAGTGTTTTTTAAAAGAAATTAACTGTAATATAGGAGTCAAGCAAGGTTGTCCCCTATCCCCTACCATTTTCAACATCTATATTGATATAAGTTAGATGATGATGGAGGATGTAGGTTGTGTTTTCCCGACTCTCGCTAGTATAGTCACCGTCCTCCTTTTTTATGTTGATTTGATATTGTTCTTATGGTGAAGAGTCCCTATGACCTAAGTAAGAAACTAATAACCCTTAAGGAATTCTACTCTAGCATGGGCATGACTGTGAACATTAAAAAAACAAAAGTTATGATAATTAAATCCAAAAGGATCACCTACGATACTTTTGTTTATGACAACAATAGATTGGAGGAAGTGCCTTCATACAAGTATTTTGGAATTGATATCCACCATAAGATCATTTGGAACTATAGTGTTGAAAATAAGATAAATGGAGGGTGGAAAGATTATTATGGGCTTGAAAACAATTTTAAATCAGAAAACCTTTCGCTTTGGGATAAAAAAAAAACTCCTCTTTCACACTCTCGTCACTCCAGTTATCTTATATGGATGTAAAGTTTGGGGTTGTAGTATATCTAGAAAATCCTGGAGAAAGATAAAACAAATCCAAAAGAATTTTATAAATTATAATATCAAAATTAAGAAGAATACACCCTAACATATCCTCCTCATAGAAATAGTCCTTCCCCCGATTGAGAAAAATGTTTCTAAGACTAGGTACCTAATGCACAAGAACAAGATAAACAAATTGGATGACAAGAGACTCCCCAAAAATTTTCAAACTCTAGCCAAAACCACCAGTGGCTCAAGAGGGGATGACATAAAGATGTCAAATCTTGGCTAAATCATTGGAGTCTACACGAAGAATCCATCATGAAGAATATGTGGTGTGATAAAGAACTATTGGATAAAAGGAAATTAAGATACAACAAGGAGGTGGTCAACCATAATTTAGAAGATCAAAATTATCTCTTTGTTTTGAAAAGTGCAAAGACGAAAATCAACATTGCTAAAATAAGAACAAACTCTCACAAACTACATAGTGAAACTGGGCATTGTAAAAATCCCAAAACACCATGGGATGAGAGAATCTCTCACCTTTGTGACACTAAGAAGGTAGAAGATGAAAATCACTTCCTCTTGGATTCCCCTACCTATTCCCATATTAGATCCCAATGTAAAAATGTTTTCCACATTACTGACCTTCTTAACCTCCTAAGTCATCAAAACTATGATGATCTTGGAATGCTTCTCTCAATGCTTTTTGAGCATACAAATACAATTTTAAAGAAATTGAAGTAATATATTACCCTATTAAGGTATGATAGACCAATTGGTCTTAGTGGACATTAATCATCACCATATTTATGAATCTCGAAATCCACTAAAATTTTGATGGGAACTTGATAACATTGATTATGTGGAAAATAACGAAAATGGCTCAATACATAAGAATGGAAATGTATTATAGAAGAACTGCTTATTCTTACAAAGATATAAAACATATAACTTCTCTATTAAAACCATCGTGTCTCACTCAATTTCTCAACTCTTATAACATTTTTTTTTTCAATAAGATTTCTTAAATATTATGAAAATTTTGAATTGTTTTATATCAAATTCATCCTAATATTTATTATTTATTATTGTGACATAAAATTATTAATTATTAAAATTTCAAAATTGAAATTGTAGTTTACAAAATTGCATATTTAACTTTATAGTAATCTTATACATTTTTCTCCACATATAAAATCTACAATTTTTTCTTTTAAAATTTGAATTTTTAGTTATATCTATATCTATATCTATATCTATATCTATATCTATATCTATATCTATATCTATATCTATATCTATATATATATATATATTACCTTTTATAAAAAACCATTACAAATGTCCATGTGTTTGCTGGAGCTAGAGTCGTTATAGGTGGAAACCAACTCGACTCCAACTTAATTTCTAGTATAATGTTCCTCACTAGACCAAAAAATAGAGCTAAATCCTGAAATATATAGTAGCATCTAGACCAGAGAACTAACCCATATAACAAAACTAAAAGGATGAGCCTACTGCTAAAACATAGACTAGTAATCAAAATTCTGAACCTGGCCTTCATTGGAAATGTCATGAAGTCGCCCCCGAGCGTAGGAGAATAGGTCTTTGCATGCTTGTTGTATCCATAGGTGTCAAAACATTGGGATTGTCTTGCATGGCCAAAAACGAGGAAATTTGCTAGTCTGTAAGCTCTAGATGAAATTTGAGGTCGACTACCTCAGCTCGTAGCTCAAATATCAGTTGTTGGATTATTCCCAAGGAATATTGAATGCGTTGGGTGTTCCCATCAGATGAAAATACTGGATGGATGGAGGAGAAAGCCCCATAATCATGGATGTATTTCCCTAGAGGAGATACTTGTGGAGCATTGGCAGGAGACGATGGACCCGGGAAAGAGCTTGGAGAAAACCCCAATGAACGGCCATGACGATAAAACCATTCAATTTTACAACCTTATCCATCAGAATCATACAAAGCTACAAACTTTCTAGGTAAAAGGGGTGATGAAAAATTGACATTTTACATATTTTTGAAATTGAAGTTTCCTAAAATATATGTCTTGTAAATTTTGATGTACATTAGAAAGAAACTTTTAGAGAATTGTGTTATCTTTTTAACAATCTTTTTTCAAAAAAATTTAATGTCATTTAATATATCAAATTTTCATTTAATTTAAAAAAAATAAATTAGAAATATAATGAATTTAGATACCCAAAATGACAAAAATCCTTATTTATTGAAACTAATATCAAAATCAGTTTAATTTTTTACTTAAATGTAATAGTGTCTATATCAATAATCACCATAATATATATTGAAATCAACTTTTTCCTAAAATACCTCTCTTGAAAAATTAAATAGTCTTCTCAATCCTTTATCTTTTATAAACATTAAAAAAATATTTAATAAAGATTTACGATGATGAAACAAACCTTCTTATACATTATCATAATCTCCAAAAATCCCATGCCACTCACTCAGAGCCCAAAATAACTATAAAAACAATAAAAGGTTTCCTTTTCATCTTGTCCTTCACCTTAATCATATCTCAACTTTTTTGAGATAAAATTACCCCTGCCTCCTCTAACTAAAACACATAGATATCATACCATATTGTAAAACAAAAATGGAGGCAAAAGGATCATGTAATATGAAATAAAAATAATGTATATTGAAACAAGAAGGGTTGCGTAGCAACAAGTCCCTACCAAGAAAAGGCAGGAATCTAGTATCGTTTGACTGGACTTCGAAGCTGTGCTAGGTGCTCTTCATGATGATCTGAGAACGACTACAAGCATGTAGTTCCTTGCAACCCTTTGTTCCAAAACTTTTGGTAATATTCCTCGTGTTTGAATCTTCTAAATGTTGCAGTATGCTCAGCATCAGTCAATGGAATTGCAGAAGCGATAAATCCATCAGGAGAAGGACAGTAAAATTTTGGAATTGAAATGTGTTCTCTTGAAGAGCTCACAACAACACAATGCAACACACTCATGTATCTTCCGTTGCTCAGAACCTTCATTCCAACAATAATTATTTTGAGGTCACACACCATGGGAAACATTAGAATTCAAGCAGAGGATGGAACTTGTAATTGATGGAAAGCTAAATTAGAAGAGGAGATTAATTAGAATGCAAGCAGATTGATGGAACCTATAATTGATCACCCATGTTGATAACAAAATAATTTGGAATGGGTTTGACAACAATCCACTATCCATTATTGAGCACTTGTAAACCAGGCACCTCATCTTGAAGAAGAAGAGTGAGGACCATGGGATCTGAATGGGGTAAACTGAGTGTAAGCTCAAGACTTGGGCACTTGGGATAGTAGTTTATACCCAGGTGTTGCTCGTTCTTTCCCATTTCTTTGTTTAGGAAGTCATCTTCCAGTCCCAGGCTCTCCGATATTTCCTCCAACAGCTTCAGAGCAACTTCCCTTACCTCTCTGCAATATAGGTTGCACACTTCTCTGCCATATTTATTGAAAATATATGTTAGCAGCATTATTGAAATTCAAAGTGCATCCAATCGAAGTTTAAATATTGTAGGATGAAGAAAAAGGGAAAAAGGAAAGGTGTTTGATCTCTTCGAAAATATTTTATTCAATATTTCTTTTAAGAAGGAGTTGGTTTCTTTTAAATGAAATCAAAAGGTTTTGAAGGCCAAGTGTGAACATGATCTTCCAATGGATAACAATGATACCTCAGGTAGTCCCGCCAGTTGAATATTTGTTCTTTGTGAATGTTGAAGCTGGTCGACAAACGTGTTTTGCTAAATAGATCATCAAAGTAGTATTCCATTCAGTCCTTCACATGCATTCTGAAAAACTCCTCCGCTACTTCCAACATACTTCTTATCACCACATCTGTAATTCCATGATTGATTATTTGTTTATACATACAACAATAAAAATAAGATAATATTTGGGCATTCTAAGGGGACTATAGACCATGAAACGATTAGATCGTCAATTGGGAATGCCATGATTAACTATTTGTTTATGCATACAACAAAAACAAAAACAAAATATTAATCCATTGCATCTCGAAGGAGGTAGGATGGCCAAACATTGAATGAAATGTTGGCATGGGGTTTCATCAATTTCAATTCCATTTTAAGTCTTTTTCAATTTCAATTGATCTTGTATACGTTGGTTGAATCACAATTGATCTTGTATACGCTGGTTGAAGCACGAAGTTAATATAAATATCTTCGAAACTAATGTCGTGTAAAAGTTGTGATGAGAACCTTCTCAAGTGACGTGTGTCCATCTGACGATTCCCAATCTTTCCTCCATTTGTCATAGCACGATTTTGCATGGGAAGTACATGTCATGGCAGATGAGACTTGTCTCTTTAATTTCTTGGAAGAAGCTTAACAACCATCTCTATCTGTAACTCGCCCAACTTTCTTGAAACAGCGGGAATCACCGTTCACTAAGAAGACGTTGTTGCAGTGTGTGCTCGACTTCTAAAAGATAGCTGGTTACAACAATCAAATTTACATCGATGGACACTCAGACATAATTTATTTTCCATCAATTTTGGTTGGAATTTCTTGACTGCGCAAAAAAAAATGGGCTTGAATTCTAGTTTTTGAGCAAGGAGGTTTTTGTTTTCCTCAGGTTTAACAACAACGGGAAAGGGAAATCTTTTGTGGGTATAGTGTCTGGAAAAGCATTCGGACAATTTTTGTCTGTGAGGGTTCGAGGAATCTCAAAATTTTCACCAGGTGTTTTGGGTTTCTAGGGAGATTTTAGGGCAAGCGTTTTAAGGATGACAAATCCAAACCGTGTGCCCATGCATAGTAGGAACAAAAAAAATATTATGTAGCATACCAAGAAGCATAAGCACCTCCAACTATTTCCTCTATTTTTTTGTCTTGTGCTTGGCATGCACTAGGCTTAGAATAGTGGGTTTCAACCGTGGCTCCTTACCGTGGTTCAAAAATGGGGAAATACATGAGAAAAGGGAAAGGCGCAGGCGAGGTAGTTGTGATGAAGGTCTCGTAGGGCTCGCTCGGTGTCAGAACGAGGGCTGAGACGCTTGTGGAAACTTCTTCACAAAAAGACCACCGACGCCTCAATGCCTCCAAATCTATGACTACGAGACACCAGAGCTCGGTGCCTCCTCCTTCTCACTGTGTGGATTCCTCCATGCATACATGCTAGCTTGAGATTTTTCAGTGTTGTCGTGTACACCTCTGGAGATTGTGGTAATTCAGTCTCACCCTCCTTCCCACTTTGTCCTGGATTCGCTAGTCTTGTGACAATGTAGGTGGTCTTCTTGGTGACAGTGAAAGTGGTAGAAGGGCAGTCGAATCTTGTTGCTACTGAACAAGCTGATGGATGATGGATCGAAATGATGCCACTGATGGGGTCTTGAGTGAGATCGATTTCTATCGCGTTACATAGAAAAATTTGGTTTGGGTCACGCCACAGGAAGAAGAGACACAGAGAGGAAGAGAAACGAAGAAGAGATAGAACATAAACCAAATGAGATCGAGTGTTATATAATGACAGGGGGAAGAATCAAGTTCTATCACGGAGTTCTATCATGAAAGGAGGAAGAATCCAAGTTCCATCATGACAGAGAAAACTTTGGTTCACGCCACATGAAGAAGAGAAACGGGGAAGGTAATAAACTAAGTCAGCTAATGGCTATTATAGTTTAAAAAATAAAACATTTTATTGTATAGGTGTTACAATTAGAAGTTCACTAACATAGTCTTTGGACACTGCAACCTTCCATGCAATCTTGGACACTGCAATTGGACAACATGAAATCTTGGACACCGCAATATGGAATAGGATATGAGTTATCAACTATGGGATATGTTTTGGGCAATGGGGCGGTAAACATTTGATGTTTGGGAATTAATGCTAACTTGAAAGTTAGCATTAATCCATCTTAATCCATTATGGGATCAAATATGCACTTGAAAGTTCTTTTAGTCTAAGATATGGTAAGAGTGTGTAAGAGTGTGCCTCGGGAAGAGGCCAAATAAGACCTCTATGACCCAAAGGATGCATCTTCTAGTGATAATATGGATGCGACATGGATATGAATTAACTTTGTCCTTCATAAAAATTATATGGGCTATTGTGTTTCCACTGTTAGAATATAATGGATGCGATCATTTTACAATTGAAAATATCACTATTGTCACCCAACCATAGGCCAAAGACACCCTCCGAGCACCTTAACCTTGACAGAGAATCACTCCGGAAGCAAACCCTAGGCTAGATAGCTGAACAAAGGGTAGCAAACCTTTCCCCAAGGATAGCGCACCAACAAGCGTTGATCAGATAGTCCAAAACCTAACCAAGAGATAGTCCAAGCCAAACGTGATCTACTACGTTAAGCCCTAATATTGGATCATTACCCCTTAATTGGGGCATATTACATTAGTAATGTTATTCTATTTATGTCAACTTTATTCCATTAGTTGTAATTATACCTCCTAGTCTCCTATATATACCAAGGAGACATTTTCATTTGGAATCATCTTGTACTTGAACATTTAAGTGGGGTAAAAGGAGGTTTCCCCCTCGAAGAGGCTTATTATCTGAAATTATCTCTTTTTCAAGGCGTTGAGTACTTTTTCTGAGGGTTTTCTATGCTATATTGATATTTGGTTCTTAACATATGGTATAAGAGCTCAAGGTCTTGAGGATTCGCTGCTACATCTGAGACACCTTCGAATTTTCGCTATAACATTTTTTCTACAATGTTTCACAAGAAACGACTTGGAAGATATTTAGTAGACGGATCAAGGTACGTTGGGTTAAAATTTCAGCTCCTGAGGCCTTATACTTTCGGAGATACAGCCTGTACAATATAGGGTTCTGGAATCATCCTGAACTGAGTCATTGCATAATTTTCACTATAATTTATTTTTTCTAACGTTTCAGACCCTGGACTCCGGAGGATATTCACAGAAATTAGTAAGGTATCTATGGTAAAAATTTTAGCTTCTGGGTCATCTTAAATTTGTAGATACACCCTGTGGAAGATAAGGTATCTGACTAGTCCTATTGACTAGTCTCAAGAAGGTGTTCCAAGTAAAAACATCATAACTTCTTCCTAGAGTATCCAAATTGAGTGGGACTCATTTCATTGGACCGTGGATAGTCCATAGTATTGTTGGTATGAGTTTCAGAATTTTATATCAATTATTTTGTGTGGGGCAGGCTATACAAGTGAGATCTCCTGGAAAGGCCAAAAATCAACAAGTTGTGGGGAAGTTACCGTAATTTCCACTTGGCACATCCAATTTTGATCAGACCTGTGGCATTGCAGAGAAGAAATATCACATAAATAACTAAAATAAACTTTCATACCCATAAGGGCCGAAACTTGGGAGATACAAGAGAAGAAAGATTGTCTACCAGAACCACCTAAAAATCAAGGTTCAAAAGTGATACTTGGCCAACATGCCACCCAAAAAGGGAACTTCTACACCAAATAAGCCTTTAGACAATCCTACTTGGACTCTTGATGAAGGTGAAGAAATGAGTAGGGACATAAATGATTTACAAAAGAATATAGTAGAAAAATATGAACTACAAGAGATGGAAGCTAAGTTGGAGGCAAAGATGGATGGTTTAAAAGAGGAGATCATGGAAGTATTGAAAAATTTCATAATAGAGAAGACACCTGAAAGTGAAAATGCATCCCATGAAATTCATGATGAGGACATAAGGAAGGTAAATCAAGAATGGAGAAACTCCAACTTTGGGTTGAAGACCAACCACATTCCTAAGATCGATATGAGGAAGTTTGATGGCAAGGACCCAATCACATGGATACTTCAGATGGAGCATTTCTTTGATCTACATAATGTGCCACATATACAAAAGGTACGAATTGCTTCTTTATATTTAGAACCTAATCAATTTTTATGGTATCGATGGCTTTGTTCTCGCAAATCACTCGTCACTTGGACAGTTTTCACGGAAGAAATGATAGCACACTATGAGGATACAAGGAGAAACACCTTCTTTAGTCAATTGATAAATCTCAAGCAAAAGGGTTCAGTTACCGAGCACATTGAGAACTTCCAAAGATTGAATATAAAGGTAACCGATATTCCAGATGAGCACTTGATAGATGTATTCATAGGAAGTTTAAAGGATAACATTCAACATGAGGTTCGCCTTTGGGAACCCAAATCATTGGAGAATACATTTAAGGTGGCAAGAAATGTTGAAAGTAAAAACATGGCCATGGCTACTAGAAGGACCAATCCTAACATCTATAGAGAGAACAATGTTCTTTCTTCTAAAACACCTCAACAATTGGAGGAAAGAAAAGCAAAAGGTTTATACTTTAATTGTGACAACAAGTACAGTAAGGGACATAAGTGTGGTGAGAAGAAATTATTCTACATAGATTGTGAAGAGGAAGAAGAAGAAGAACAAGAACCATCTCAAGATGAAAACGTAGAAGCAATTTCGCCTGAAGAGTTGACTCCCACGATATCGTGTAATGCATTGGCTACAATTAGCACTCCTCAAACCCTCAAGATAGAAGGATACATCAAAAAGAAAAAGGTAATAGTCCTAATTGATTCTGGTGGTACTCATAATTTCATTCACTATAAATTAGCCAAAGTTCTCAATTGCTTTGTATATCCAACGCCAGAGTTTCAAGTAATGATTGTAGATGGAAGAACTATCAATTGCTCAAGAAAATGCAATAAAATCAATCTTACTATGGGGGAATATGTAATGAGTAGTCCAATGATTGCTATACCCATGGGTGGTGCATATGTTGTACTAGGAATCCAATGGTACAATCATTAGGAACAATGGATTTTAATTTTCAATAACTTTTCATGAAATTTTCATTGGAAGGAAAAGAAATTGAGTAAAGAGGTATCACAAGGAATCCCGGTAAGGTGATAAGCTCTAATGGCATGAAAAAATTATTGAAAAAGGGGCATCAAGGTGTTATTGCACAACTATGCTCATTAGATGTTAAAACATCTAAGCCATCTATTTCTCAAGATCTCCAAGGGATCATTGATAAGCATTCCAAAGTACTTGAAGATATTCCCAAAGGTATTGCACCCACTCGAATTCATGATCATGAAATTCACCTAATTCCTGGGAGTGTTCCTCCTAACATCAGGCCATACAGATACCCTTACGCCCAGAAGAGTTAAATTGAGCACATGGTTGAAGAAATGTTAGAGGATGGAATTATTAGACCTAGCCAAAGTTCTTCCTCTGCACCAATAGTAATGGTATTCAAGAAAGATATCTCATGGTGTATGTGTCTAGATTATAGAGAGCTCAACAAGATCACTATTAAAGATAAGTTTCCCATTCCCGTCATTGATGAATTGTTAGATGAACTACATGGAGAAATCTATTTCACAA
>ML834956.1:49172-70175 GCA_009831015.1 Picea engelmannii
TGAGAATTTTTGGAAGATTATTATTAAAACTTAAAATTTAATGAGAGTAGGGAAAGAGTGGAAGTTCTAAAATTCTATAAGAGAGAGAGAGAGAGGAGAAGGAAGAAGGGGATCGACGGTTAGCGTAATGTTACGCTGTCAGATTGTGACTTGACTGATTTACTTGTGAGGAGTTGGGATTTCCAGCTCGGATAGGAGTGGTAGCTCGGCCTTGCGAGGCGAGCTGGGAGCTAGACGTACCATCTAGATAGTGTGTGGCCCCTTTGCGGCTCGGGGGGCTAAGGGGGAAGCAGAGTACCCCTAGCATTGGCTGGGAGTTACCGGTGAGGTCTCAACGGTCGACGAGCGGGAGTGGCATGGAGCGTGGGATGTCATTCGAAGCGGGTGATAAGGCAATGGTATGCTCTTTTATTTGTAGAGTAGATTGCATTATGACATATGCTTGGATCTGATTATTGATTATAATGGATTGGGTGTTTATATTGATAGTGGACCCCTTTTTCTTAGCCTAGCTATTGTTGTCTTAGCATTGAGTTTGGCCTGCTAGTGTCAGGCGGGACGTAGACACCTCCATGTTCCTCAGAAAAGTCGCCAGCCCTGAGACCTTAAATGGTCAAAATCGATGGGAACCTAGGCTTGAGCGTTGCTTATGTGTCCTGGAGGTCCTAACCATTGCAAGGTAGGACAGGCAGGTATTGTATTGTATTTGCCAGTTGATTATCTTGCGCCTTCTGGGAAAAAATACTTTGCATATGGATTCCTTTGCATCCTTGTTGGTTTAGTTTTGCGTTGGATTGTTCATCCCTGCCTTGTCTGCGCTGGAATTCTACCTGCGGTTTACCTTTGAGACCATGATTTCATGCCTTGCTTTGGGTTTTCAAAAGAATTGATTACTCGGCGTTTCCTAGCCCAACAATATAATTATATTAACAATGACTTTTTTTTTATCTAGACATATGTTCAAAGCTATCCTAGTGGTAACGATTGGGAGAATTTTTTTTATTTATAATAATGCGTGATGGTGGATTTGCAACCTAGAGATTTTCTGTTCATATTTTATAATACTGGTGTGATGTAGAAGACAACTTGTTTGTCCCTTACAACATTTATACATATGGGTGACAGAGAATGAGAACAACACTATTCTGATGGAAAAATTTACTATGTAGAATAGGCAGAATTTATGTTGTTTTTACTGAGCATTTTCCATATTTTATTCCGATGTTAGGTTAATCGTATTGGATCTGTGTTTTACACTTATGCTCAGCATTGTTATCCTCCCTCCTGTTCCTTTACTTCTTTCTTTTTCTGCAGTTCCTTTTAATCACCACGAATCTACTTAAGAAGTTGACTGAGATTGAGCTTTCAATTGGTCGCGATTGCACCTTTTTGATCACGATTTTTGTTAACCCAGTGACTTCATGCCTGGGCGTTTTCCTGTTGTGCATGGGTGTTATCCTGGGTGCCGAGTTTTCCTGTCTATGCCAGGGCATTTTCATTTGTGTCCGGGCGTTTCCCTTGTGTCTAGGCGTTCTCTTGTATTGGGCGTTTTCCCAGTTTACCCACCACATTTTCGTGGCGATCTCCACAGACCTCTCCCTACACATTCTTGACACACACATGGACTTTGCATTTTCCCTTTCCTGGCGATTTTAATCCACGTTTTCAGTTCATTGAGGGCGAATATACCTCCATGACTTATGGCCTTTTTCTAGCGGATTTGCCATGTGAATTTAACCCTTCTGACCTGTGTAACACCTCTGCAATTCATTAAATTAATGGCGAATGTTAACTTGCTATTTTCCTGTTCCAATGACTATGAATTTATTTTAGTTTACCTTAATTGCGGTGCAAATTTCAATACGAATTCCTATATTTATTTGATGGTGAGTTACCATTTTACCGGCTGTGTTCCACCCATCCGTCACCACATCGTGGATTGCTTGACTGGCATTGTCAGGATTGGCTCGATTTGGCAACGAATTTATACCTTGGTTATTTGCGTTTTTCCCTTGGAATGGTAGCGAATCTTATACCTGGATTAACTGCATTTTCACTCGTGTAAAGTCACCATTTACCCTTTTCTCCTTGGGTGCGCATGACAGTTCTTAAAGTTGACAGAAAATTGACAACATTTTTAATTGATATGAAAAGACAACAATTTGGGGGCAGAGTTCAAAGGTTGAGAGTTTCAGCTCATCCTATCGTCGACACCACATGTTAGTGTAGTTTATCGACTTTTAGTAATGAATTGTATCTATGTTGGAACACTGCAAGATATTTTATATGAAAGTGATCGGACAACACCTTCTTAGATGTTTTCGATGTAGTAATAAGACATCCACTTTTCGTGTATTGAATAGCGAAGTAATTGATAGCATTGAGTTGTTTGCGATCTCCTTTTTAGCAGTGTATATGATTAGTGATGCCTGATGTATAGCGATATCCTCCCCTTTGAATAGATGACTTCATTACCCAGACAACGTTTGGTTGTTGTGGTTGACTGCGTAAGGGTTGGGTGATTTTTGTCTTTTACCACCGTTTATAAGGCAACGATTCATCTAAGCATGACTGTGTATAGTTGTGAGGAAACATAATGATATAATAATAACCATAAGCTGTTGGGTCAACGTTACTCCTTTATGTATTCCTTTACATGTATTTCCTTGCTAGTCAGAGAGCTTCACCCTTATTTAATCCTTATGCTAGCAATTTTTTTTTATAGCAAACCTTGATGAGGGGTTACCGACGCAGTGTGGAGTTGAAATCTTCCTTCGAATGCGAATCGAAAACTAGTCTTACTCTACGATTTTAGACAACGTTCACAACTTCCTTGACTACGTTTTATATTGTTGAAGGGACATGTGCTCTACTATTCCAATTGACCGGATAGAGAAGTCCTCCCTAGGAAATCACCCATCCGATATCAGATTGGGTTTTGTGCAAGTATATAATTGTTTATTTTAATTATTTTATGTATGGATTGACTTGATTGCGTGAGGAATTTTTTGTGTTGTTGACTGTCTTAGTCACCGGGTTCCCTTACATCTTTTTGACCGAACGGTTCGGGGGGGGGGGGCGGCTAGGGTTAGTCACCTTGTGCTTATTAGTTAATTCAGCCTCATAGTGCATTCAATTATCTTGGGTCATTGGTCCAGTTAGGTTATCTTGTGCTATGGTTGTTGACCCACCTATCACCCGGTGACGGCATGATTCCTGGTTAGGGAATCATTGCGCGCCCTATTGGTTGGAGGCGAATGATAACTTGACCAGAGTTTGTGATTCCCGTTGTGGGTGTCGTTCATCGCAGTCATTGTTGGTAATCGGGTGTAACGCCTTAAACGTTGGGTCGGTGCGACATATGGGTTTCTAGTTCTTGGTCGTCGAAGCCATTGTCTCAGGTGGTTGATGTTGTCCTTATCTTGTAGGCGTTGTCATGTTGCTTTAGACAGATAGTCATTTCTATCTATTGATTTATGTTTGCTTCACCTTGTTTCCCTTGTGCTAGTGTGAAGAGTCTTAGTGGTCGATCGCCTGATCAGTGGGCGTGTGTTCGTCGTCTAGGTGTGGTTAACTGTGTAGTCCTTGCCTTCTTAGAAGGAAAAAAAAAATTCACCTTTTGCTTCGCTTGTAGTCGTAATGCTCTGGCATTACATCATTCTAGAAGATTAAGCTAAATTAAGGAAGGAGGTTCAAATGGTAAAGGAAGCTAGAAAGGAAGGAAAATCGGCAATAACTAGTAACCAAAAATATTTTATTAGGGATAGAAATAAAAAGAACAATGATAAATAACAATTCGGGACACTCCAGATCCTCTTTTGGAATTGTCGTGTTTTTCCATTGAGTAAAGGGCATATACTCAACTAGATCTCGAGTGATATTGACAGTATTCTCTTGGTTGAAACTTGGGAGCATGAAGAATGTAAGGTGTTTAGTATCAAAGGATTTGTTTTGTGGTCCACATGGAAGAAGAAGTCCTCTTGTAGAGGGATTGGAGTCATTACATGTTACATAAAAACAAACATCTATCCTCACATCCAACTTCATAAGAAATATCCTCTCAATCAATACATATGGATGGAGATCTATGATATAGTAACGCTAGAAATATTTATATAGAAATATATTATTTTCACCTATTAACTCTACTTTTTCTACAAAAAACAATCTAGATAAGAATTGTCCCTACAAAATCTTAGAGAAAGATATCTACAATATGAAAAATGAAGGTAGTATCCTTGTTTTAGGAGACTTTAATGCTAGAACTGCAACCAATCAAGCTATTATTTTAAGGAATGACTCCAACCTTAATCATCTTTGGCTAGATAACGAACTTGTCTTAGCTAACAATTAGAAAAGAAGCTATTAAGACCTGATCAAGAATTTGTTTGGTACTCAGTTAATCAAGCTCTATGGTTCTGAAAATTTGATAATTTGAAATGGTCTAAATAAGTGGCCAAATTATAATAGGATTACTTGTATCCATGGGTTGGGAAGTAGTTTCGTTGATTATATAATATTGGTTTTCCCCATATACAGCCAAATAGTAAAATTTGATATTTTATATGACGACAAACCTGACTTCGATCATAGACCTCTAACCTTAACCCTTAACTTTTCCATGCACAAAAGTTTTGTAGAGGAGCACTCTGGTAGCCAAAGGAACTTACTTTTTGACAAACAAAAAGTCAATCTCTTCTTAAAATACTTAAGCAATGATTTAAAAATCATATTGTATCAGAACAATAGCGAAGATGACTATCATAATTTTACATCAACCCTCTCTACTTCTATTAAAAATTTCTCTGTTGAGTTGCTACATAGAAAGAAAAACAATACAACTAACCCTTGGTATGATAATGAATGTAAAATTTCTAGAAAATCCATTAGGGATGCTTCTAATACATCTTTAAAATATGATAATATAAATAGATATAAAACCTTACTTAAATGAAAATAAAAGACTATATGTACATAGAAATAAAGAGAAGATTTTGCACCTATTTAAGATGGATATTAAGAGATTCTGGAGGCAAATTCTAACTCGTAAAACTAAAGAAAATAGTAATATTACCTTAAAGGAATGGAATTTCTACCTTAAAAATATGTATGAATTCCCTAACGTCATGGACACCATGCCAAACAGTTCTACAAATGATGAAGTTTTTATATAAAGACATCAAGTTTGGGGTTAAGAAGCTCTCAAAAGGAAAATCTAAGGACATCGAAGGTTACCAAGCTGAAATATTAAAAATTGGAAGACATATCCTCATCCCTCACATACATAAGCTCTTCAATTTAGCTATCAAGAAAGGCTTCCCAAAACCTTGGACTCAAAGCCTCATTGTACCTATTTTTAAAATAGGGGATAAAAGAAATCCCTCTAATTATAGGACCATTATTATTAGCCCCAATTTTAGCTAACCTACATGGATGTATTTTGGAAAAGAAGATTGGCACATGGCTAGACATCCATTGAAAAAGAGCTAGAGTATATGATGGGTTTATAGGCTACCATTCTAGTATGTACCACCTTGTTACCTTTAGGATCATTGCAAAGGAGTGTCGTAATGACAAAACTGATATTTTTTGTTGTTTCATTGATTTTAGAAAATATTTTGACAATGTGCCTAGTAATAACCTCTAGAATAGGTTAGAAGAGCTTGAATTACCTTTCAAGTTTAGAGCTATTGCACTAAGGCTATATGAGAAAGTTATTGCCAAGTTTAGGAACATTGAGTGTTGGTCGAAAGAAATTAACTGTAATATAGGAGTCTAACAAGGTTGTCTTCTATTCCCTACCATTTTCAACATCTATATTTATATAAGTTAGAAGATTGTTTGGAGGATGCAGGTTGTGTTGGCCCAACTCTCGCTAGTATAGTCATATTCCTCCTTCTTAATGCTATCTTTTATTGTTCTTATGGTGAAGAGTCCCTATGAACTAAGTAAGAAACTAATAAACCTCAAGGACTTCTTCTCTAGCATGGGCATGACTGTGAACATTAAAAAAACAAAGGTTATGATAATTGAATCCAAAAGGATCACCTATGATACTTTTATTAATGGAAACAATAGCTTGGAGGAAGTGACTTCATACAAGTATTTTGGAATTGATATCCACAACAAGATCAGTTGGAACTATAGTGTTGAAAAATATATAAATGGAGGGTGGAAAGATTATTATGGGACCAAAAACAATTTTAAGTTAGACAACCTTTGGCTTTAGGATAAAAAAAACTCCTCTTTAACACTCTCGTCACTCCAGTTATCTTATATGGATGTGAATTTTGGGGTTGCAGTATATCTAGAGAATCCTGGATAAAGATAGAACACATACAAAAGAATTTTATAACTTATAATCTCAAAATTAAGAGAAATACACCCTATCCTATCCTCCTCATAGAAGCAATCCTCCCCCCCCATTAAGAGAAATATTGCTATGATTAGGTACCTAACGTACAAGAATAAGATAAACAAAATGGATGACAAGAGACTCCCCAAAATTTCTTCAAACTCTAGCCAAAACCACCAGTGGATCAAGAGGGGATGACATAAAGATGTCAAATCTTGGCTAAATAAGTGGAGACTACAAGAAGAATCCATCATGCACAATATGTAGTGTGATAAAGAATTATTGGATAAAAGGAAATTAAGATACTACAAGGAGGTGGTCAACCACAATTTAGAAGATCAAAATTATCTTTTTGTTTTGAAAAGTGCAAAGAAGAAAATCAACATTGCTAAAATAAGAACAAACTCTCATGAGCTACATAGTGAAACTGGGCATTGGAAAAATCCCAAAACACCATGGGATGAGAGAATTTGTCACCTTTGTGAAACCAAGTGGGTAGAATATGAAAAACACTTCCTCTTGTATTTCCCTACCTATGCCCATATTATAGCCCAATTTAAAAATATTTTCCACATTACCGACCTTCTTAACCTCCTAAGTCATCAAAACTATGGTGATCTTGGAACGCTTCTCTCAATGCTTTTTGAGCATAGAAATAAAATTTTAAAGAAATTGAAGTAATCTCTTACCCTCTTAAGATTTTGTAGACAAATTGGTCTCAATGGACATTAATCATCATCATCATATTGATGAATCTCGAAATCTACTCAAATTTTGGTGGGAACTTGATAACATTGATTATGTGGAAAATAATGAAAATGACTCAATACATAAGAATGGAAATGGCTCATTACATAAGAACTATTTATTCTTACAAGTATATAAATCATATAACGTGTCTATTACAACCATCATGTCTCACTCAATTTCTCAATTGTTATCATGATTTTTTTTAAATTATTATTATTATTAATATTTTTTCAATAAGATTTCTTAAATGTTATGAAAATTTTGAATTGTTTTATATAAAATTCGTCCTAATATTTATTATTTATTATTCTGACATAAAATTATTAGTTATAAAAATTTCAAAATTGAAATTGTAGTTTACAAAATTGCATATTTAAGTTTATAGTTTTCTCATATATTTTTTTCTACATATTAAATCTACAATTTTTTCTTTTTAAAACTTGAAATTTTCACACACACACACATATTAGCTTTTATAAAAAACCCTTACAAATGTCCATGTGTTTGCTGGAGCCAGAGTCATTATAGGTGGAAACCAACTCGACTCTAACTTAATGTCTAGTATAATGTGCCTCACTAGACCAAAAAATAAAACTGAATACTGAAATATATAGTAGCATCTAGACCAGAGAGCTAGCTCATATAACAAAACTAAAAGGATGATCCTACTGCTAAAACACAGAATGGTAATCAAAATTTAGAACCTGGCCTTCATTGGAAATGTCATGAAGTCTTCCTCGGGGGTAGGAGAATAGACCTTTGCATGCTTGTTGCATCCATAGGTGTCAAAACATTGGGATTTTCTTGCATGGCCAAAACTGAGGAGATTTTATAGTCCATAAGATCTAGATGAAATTTGAGGTCGACTACCTCACTGCATAGCTCAAATATCATTTGTTGGAGTATTCCAAGGCATATTGAATGCGATGTGTGTTCCCATTAGATGAAAATATTGGGTGGATGTTGGAGAAAGCCCCATAATCATGGAAAGAGTTCCCCAGAGGAGAGACTTGTGGAGCATTGGTAGGAGATGATGGACCCAGGAAAGAGCTTGGAGCAAACCCCAAAGAATATCCATGATATTCAAACCATTAAATTTTACAACCCCATCCATCATAAGTTTGTCCAGTATCTTGTTGATGAGTAGAGGGAGAGATCTGAGGAGAATTATCATATATTTTCTTGTTTTTGTTGGAGCTAACACTGCTCACACTAGAAGAAATGGGAACGACAGGAATTTGGTCACCCCTACTGGGCTTCGAGCGTCCTCTATGGCCTGGCACGGTAAACCTTGTAGCCTTCGCCACCCAGACTGAAACAAGCTTGTGCCTGTTCCAACACTTGCAATTGGAAAGAAAAATCCAAACTCATATAGGAGTTGCATAATTGAGAATCCCTAGTGTTATCACATATAGTTGTCAAGAGGCAGCATGTCGTCCGAGTTCATGGTTTGCACAGGAAGCATCAAAGCACTTCTTTCATACTAGTCCACTTCGGGGTTGAGGCCCAAGCAACAGACAATTTTAATATTTCAAGCAGGCGGACTCAGTTTTCAATGGTGGAGATCCCCTGTGAAGATTGGATTAGCGGCTCATGGGATTTCAGGAGTCCAAAATTGCGCGAAGTATAGTGCCAGAGAAAAAGGTCCAAAGTGTTGAGGTGCCCGATATCCCGAAGCGCCGAAGTGCCCGAAGTCCCGAAGCACCGAAGTGCCTGAAGTCCCAAAGTGGCCGAAGTCCCGAAGACCTGAAATGGATCTCGACCATCCAAATCCAAAATCCACGCATCATTGGATCCCTAGCTCCGGAGGATTTTCTTGGGGCAAATAAAGTTTGAAGTTTGAAAAGTTTGAAGCTCAAATTGCGAAGCAGATCTTGGTCGTTGATTTGAAAAGGGAAGATCTGATCTATTGATCTGAAGAGGGAAGATTTGAACCGCGTTTCAATCCCAATGCAAGTAGTTATTGAAAGTGAGAGAGGTGGTTGAAACCTCATTTCACCACATAAATTGAAAGCCAGGCTATAATGTAAGCAAGTTGGTTCTTCTGTAGGTTCCTACTGAAACATGATTGTGTCTGACAGAAGCTCGCATCTGAAAGAAGACTGGATGTGTAGTCTGCCAGAGAACATGTAGATGTAAAGCCTTGAATGCAAAGACTTGGGCACGCCTCTGCTGGAAGTGGAAAAATTTTCTTAGTATATAGGAGTCATTTTGATATTTTGTGATGGTCGATGGTTGAGCTAGGCTCCCACATTGTAAAGTTTTGATGAAGCTCCGATTCTTCTGGTTATGTATCTGTATTTGAGGCTTCTTGTTTAATGAAAGTTAGCTTCCTTTCCATTTCTCTGTAATAGCTGTGTTAGAACACTCAGGCATGGATGATCTAGTCGAGGGTAGTTATGTTGTTGTGATGTAGGTTTTATCATAGTGGCATCACAACCAATTTTAATCAGTTTCCTTTGTTGTCTTTTCCCTCTTACATTGGATGTCTCGGGCATGGAATATCTAGTCAAGTTGTTGCAATTGTAGGGTGATGAAAATTTGATCATATTGCTGCTATAATTGTGTTGCTTGCACCATATTTCAGTGTCTGAAGCTTGATCTAAATATTTCTCTTGAATATTGAGTTTTTTCCTCTCCGAGCTGCCGGAAGGCCTGATGCCCATAGTAGTCTCATTCATACTTCTTGCTAAGTCTTCCCTCTGCTCACATTTAGGCTCAACTTACTGACTGAAGTTGATCAAGACCTCACCTACTCGTGCATGTTGGTCTCGATTTTCTCAGTTAAAACGATATCATCTTGAGTCTGCGCCCATTTGAACTCTTTAAAACCAACCCGTGACATAAAACTATGATGGGTACTGGGCTTACCCTCTCTATAATCGAAGGGTGAATTATAGTGCTAACATTTCTGGCTCTGTTTATGGGGAACTAATTAAAGACCGTTCCTTGGGTAGAACGACAATGAACTTATGATTCTAAAGGTGCATCAAATATCAAAACCTTTGAAGATTGCGCTTGCACCTGGCGACTCCACTGTCTCGACTCCACTGTTTCAGTGTGGCTTCCTCTGATGACAGCTACATCCCCCTAGCTAAACACAACGATCAGATCTGGTCTTTGATGGTGAACAAATACCAGACACACTCAGACTACATATCATTCACCTGGTAACTCCATGGTTAAAGGATTGATTGGTGACTCCACTGGTCTGAAATGGAAAAAAATTTGGCTCGAAGGTTTGCTCCTTTTAACTTCTCTGTTGTTCCTAGTTTTCCCATTGTTGTTCCTACTCCAAACGAATGGGGCGATTTTCTGCCCATATTTAGAGAGCATAAAGAGGACAACCCTCCAGAGCATCTTTGTGAGTTTCATGAAATCATGCATCGATGGGAGATACATCATGAGGATGTACTTATGAAGATGTTCATGTTCTTATTAGTAGGATATGCTCGTGAATGGTATCATTCCTTACCTCTTGCTAGTATCTCCTCCCTAAAGTAATTTCATGCATCTTTCAATAGGCACTGTCAAAAGTTCTATTCCTCTGAGTTTATCTATCATAATTGTTGTGAGGAATATAAAGACTGTATTCAAGATATGGTTATGTCTGATGGAAGATGTGAGAATAAAGACTGTGAAGATGAAGGGGATGATTTGGGTGAGTTGTTGGAGCAGGTAAAATCACTTTCTGAAGAATTAGAAAAACTAAAGGCATAACATGCTTGCTGCTCATTTGAAAGGGACGCAGAGAGGTTTCCAGTCCTAGGAGAAACTTTTGTTGGCCGCCCTACTCATGATGGTGAGGTTGAGGATTGCATAGACATAGAGGCAACATATTCTTCCCCTGATGCACCACTATCTCGGATTTAAATGAAGAAATAGTTGTATATTCAAATGAAGAGGAGCAGATCCCTGCATCAATTTTTGATGACTTGGGGAGCAACCATACTGTGTATGACAGCTATGAATAAAATTCTGAGCTGAATATGAAGGATTTCTAGCAGCATGCAACATAGTCGTTTCCTTTATACATCGAGGAAAAACATTGTATGGAAATCAACCATCATGGGCCTGTAGAAGACCAAGAGAAGAGATTTACCATGGGTCATGTTTATGATAATTATGAATCTGATCCTTGGGAGAGCCATGAAGAAGGAGAGAAAGAGCCAAAGGAGCCATTTATATCCTGCCCAGATCCTATCAATGAGCATCCATCACCTGGGATCCATCGACCTACATCATCCTTTCACTCACATGTGTTTATGAGAGACATCTAGAAAGGCATAGGTAACTGTAAAGTAGAGCAGGCCTTCTGTTGTCAACTTCATGGATTTTTTCACTCGTTCTATGAGGCGATAAGGGAGTACATGGAGTTGCATTTCCTTCATATTTTGGAGTCGCCTAGCTTTATCTTGATTTCAGCACTAGGAGGGAGGCTAAAAGATGCAATCATTCTTCTGTCACGATTGCATTATCTGACATCAATAACTGACAGAGTAAGTGATTTTCCAGTTAGGAACCCACTTGAATGGCTATGGTGGAAGTTTTCTTTCACCTAGCACTTTGTAAAAATTGGTTAGTCTATGAATGTACATAAATAAGCTCCTCATGGAGACCATGTGTTTTGTTTTAGTTTTTAGGGTAGTGTGCTTTTCGGCTTTTATTTCTCAGTAGGATTTTTTTTTAGCATGACTCCATAGCCCAACAACTAAGACACTGGAACTGCGCATTCTTGGTAGCTTGCAAGGAGCATGCCATCCCTTGTGGAGCCAAATGTTATCACGTATAGTTGTCAAGAGGCAGCATGTCGTCTCAGTTCATGGTCTGCACAGGAAGCGTCAAAGCGCTTCTTTCATACCAGTCCATTTCGGGCTTGAGGCCCAAGCAATAGGCAGTTTTAATCTTTCAAGCAGGCGGGCTCAGTTTTCAATGGTGGAGATCCCCTGTGAAGATTGGATTAGTGGCTCACCAGCCTTCGGGAGTCCAAAATTGCACGAAGTATAGCACCAGAGCAAAAGGTCTGAAGTGTCGAGGTGCCTGAAATCCCAAAGCACCCGAAGTGCCCGAAGTCATGAAGCGTTGAAGTGCTTGAAGTCCCGAAATGGCCGAACTCCCGAAGACCTGAAATAGATCTCGGCCGTTCAAATCCAAGAGCAACACGTCATCGAATCCCTAGCTTCGGAGGATTTGCTTGGGGTAAATCAAGTTTGAAGTTTGAAAAGTCCGAAGCCCGAATCATGAAGCAGATATCGATCGTCGATTCGAAAAGGGAAGATATGATCCATTGATTTGAAGAGGAAATATTTGATCCATGTTTAAATCCTAATGCAAGTAGTTATTGAAAGTGAGAGAGGTGGTTGAAACCTCGTCTCACCACATAAATGGAAAGACAGGTCGGATTGTCAGAAAATCGGTTCTTCTGCAGGTTCCTACTGAAACATGATTGAGTCTGAAATAAGCTCACGTCTGACACAAGACTGCATCCGCAGTCTTCCAGAGAACATGCAGACGTAAAGCCTTGAATGCAAAGACTCGGACATGCCTCTGTTGGCAGTGGCGAATTGTTCTGAGTATATAGGAGTCATTTTGATATTTTGTGATGGTTGATGGTTGAGCTAGGCTCCTGCATTGTAAAGTTTTGATGAAGCTCTGGCTCTTCTGGTTATGTACTTGTATTTGAGACTTCTTGTTTAATGAAAATCAACTTCCTTTCCATTTCTTTGTAACATCTGTGTTAGAACACTCAGGCATGGATGATCCTGTCGAGGGTAGTTATGTTGTTGTGATGTAGGTTTGATCACAGTGGCATCGCGACTAGTTTTAATCCGTTTCCTTTGTTGTCTTTTCCCAAAGGATGATTTTAGGGGCTAAAGTTCGCTCATGGGCTAATTTTCCATGTTTTTTCCCAAAAACATATTCTCCATTCTAAAACAGATTCACCCAAATTCTATAGGATAAAATTATTTTACCTTAAAAATCGCAATTTTTTTATACAAACTACATAAAATCTATAGAAATTTGAATATTTTTACAAAAATATCGCCAAACATTTGTAGTTGGCATATGAAGGATTAGTAAGATTCGTGAAGGTTTCTACATTTTAAAATAAATTTACATGCTTAAAATCATCCATGCAAGTTTTCCCTCTTACATTGGATGGCTCAGGCATGGAAGATCCATTCAAGTTGTTGCAGTTGCAGGGTGATTAAGGTTTGATCATCCTGCTATTGCAACTGTGTTGCTTGCACCATATTTTAGTGTCTGAAGCTTGATCTCAATATTTCTCTTAAGTATTGATTTTTTTCCTCTCCGAGCTGCTGGAAGGCCTGATGCCCATAGTAGTCTCGTTCATCTTTCTCACTAAGTCTTCTCTCTACTCACATTTAAGCTCAACTTACTGACTGAAGTTGATCAAGACCTCACCTACTCGTGCACGCTGGTCCCGATTTTCTGAGTTAAAATGATGTCATCGTGAGTCTGCGCCCATTTGACCTCTTTAAAACCAACCTGTGACATAAAACTCTGATGGGTATTGGGCTTACCCTCTCTACAATCGGAGGGTGACTTCTAGTGCTAACACCTACGACCCAATTCACCATTAGACCATTTGTGCACGGCATAGATGGGGTTGTTAATGCTGTATTAAGGGCCAAGTAATATAATTTAATAACCATATCATCAACCATGTTTTCCTACAACTCCTAACGAAGGTTTAAGTTCCCCAGGTACCATTTTCCATTAATATCTGAGACCATCGGTATGTGACTTCCAACTCTTCCATACCTATCTTGAGGCTCATGATGCGAGCTGCTTCGGTCACCCAAATCTAGTGCACTACCCATTTGAAATGGGTGAAAACCTATTCACAATGTTTACTTTAATATATTAAATCTACACTCTTTTCTTTTTTAAATTTGAATTTTTTGTTAAATTAAACAAAACTTGTTTTTGATAATTATCAAATTATCCGATCAAATACACATTAAATCACCTTTATAATGCAATTAAAAAAAAACATTTTATACAAAAAAATCTATGGTTTTAATTTCACAATTTTATTATTATATTTGGGTCAAATTACCACATCAAATACACATTGAATCACCTTTATAATGCAATTAAAAAAATACATTTTATACAAAGAATCTATAGTTTCAATGTCACAATTTTAATATTTAGAATGTCAATATTTCAATTTGTATTATCTAAAAAATTAAAAATAAAAAAGCAAAAAAAATAAAAATTGCATCACCATAGAGAGTTCACCAATAGCTTTCCAACCATGTATAGTTTTTATGTGAAATATATGATCATACAAAGTTACAAACTTTCTAGGTAAAAGGGGTGAGAAAAATTAGACATTTTACATATTTTTGAAATTGAAGTTTCTTAAGATATATGTCTTGTAAATTTTAATGTACATTAGAGAACAACTTTTAGAGAATCATGTTATCTTTCTAACCATCTTTTTTCAAAAAATTTTGATGTCATTTAATATATCAAATTTTTATTTAATTAATTTTTTTTTAAATATAATGAATTTAGATATTCAAAATAAGAAAATTCTTATGTATGGAAACTTATATCAAAATAAGTTTCAATTTTTAATTCAAATGTAATGTCTAATAAATCAATAATCACCATAATATATATTGAAATCATTTTTTCTTAAAATATCTTTCTTGAAAATTTAAATAATCTTCCCATCCTTTATCCTTTATAAACATTAAAAAATTATTTAATAAAAAATTACTATAACAAAACAAACGTTCTTATACATTATCATAATCTCTAACAATCCCATGTCACTAACTTGAACCCAAAATAACTAGAAAAACAAGAAAAGGTTATCTTTTCATCTTGTCATTCACCTTAAGCATATCTCAACTTTTCCAAGATAAAATTACCCCTGCCTCCTCCAACTAAAACACGTAGATATCATACCATATTGTAAAACAAAGAAAGAGGCAAAATGATAATGTAAAATGAAATAAAAACAATGTATATTAAAATAAATATGAAAAATGGAGCTAGCAATAGAAATGATATCTTCTTATATATGAGATAGTACATGATAAACTATTTATTAAAGCAAAATTATTTTTTTAGTAAGTATTATAATATTTATATAATAATAATAATCTATTTTTTTTAAGGTCACTGTCAAGCCACACCAAATTGGTGTATGAGACCCCTTTGTTTGTGGGACAAGGGACCCCCCTCCGTCCAAGCAATTGAAACGATACATCATAAAAACTATACATCCCAAAAAAACTTACAGAAAATAAATCTAAAATCCTAAAATCCTACACTAACTAAGTAACCAACTAACTTAAATCCTACACTAAGTAACCAACCAACTTACCATCATCAATGCACTATTTAAAATATTATATTATATTATATCCAACCAACTTACCATCATCAATACACTATTTAAAATATTATATTATATTGAAAGAAACTATAATATTAATAATATTAATAAGAAAATGTTAAACTTTGTAGAATTTTTTTGGGGATATTTGTCTGAAATCTACAGAGAAATTGTTGGATTCTTAGATTTAAGTTATTATTTCTATAGAATCTGAGTGTCCTAGGAGTTTTTCAATATGCTAAATCCATTTATGTATTCAGAAATAGATTTTGAACAACAAAAAATAGTGATTCGTATAAATTTATATTATTAGAATCTGTACCAAAAAAAATCATTTCGTAAAACAAAATGCCTATATTTTCAACATTTTTACATTAATTAACTAAATATATTGAACAAAAGAAGAATCGATAAACAGATATCCTGAAATTAATATATGTTTGGTTAGCTGCTTCCTTGCACGTCTTGGTTGGACATACACATCTGTGCACGTCATGGTTGGACATACACATTCGATTGAGCGAAAAAGAAGGAGAAGGCGTAATGATTATCTCCTCTTTAGTCTGAGTAAACCTATAATCAATAATTGGCCTCGTGGAATATATGGATCATAGACATCTTTCTGGGCCAACCACATATGGATCATAGACATCTTTTTGGGCCAACCACATTGTAGCATAAACTGAGAAAAATATATGTAATTACACCTCGTAGTAAAATCTCAGTCTTAGTTGTCAAAGCCTTTCACAACTATTAGAAGTGCCTGCCATAGCTACCATGTAATTGAAACATTCCGCGCAGACATATAGTTCCTAACTAATATTTGGCAGATAGGTTGGATAGTTACAATTCAAATTTCTCGAATGTACTGTAAGAAACAAATGTGTTGTCAGTTTATTAGTATGGTTGTTACCAAGTATAATCTATTCCTGGAGAGGTGAAACGTTAGAAGTTGTTTATTTTAGAAAATTGACAAATTGATCTAGGCCATCATTGCTCTAGAGTATGGAAATGGTTTTCTATAGTCTCTGAATCGACAATGTCAAAAGTGCAATCTGGTTTTCTCTGAATCGACCCGGAACCAAAAATTGCAAGATAGACTTCAATAATTTTTATTGGCCGAATACTGACGAAAATGGAGGGTGCCGCTTAGCAAGCTCCCAATATGGACTATTCGTTGTCTTCTTCTCTCATTCATACCACGTGTTCATTAATTTTATGTGTTGGTTAATATTTTACTCTTTACTTCTTCTCTCTTTTTTTTCCAGAATTATAGTGATGTAAATTTAAACAAAAGCACTATTTTTTTTTGTTTAAATTGTATTTTTGAATGTATAAATGGATTCAGTTTCTTTCTTGAGGAACCAAAAACCTCTAAAGAATTTAGATTATATAAATTTAACCACTCAAATCTATAGATCCAATCATTCTTCACCAAATTTTAAACAAAATCAAAAGAAAAAAAAAATAACAACTAAAAATAACAGGTGTTGCATGGCAGTGTAGTCCCTGCTAGGTTGGAACGGGAGTAAATGCATGGGTTGCAAGTTGCAGTACATGTGGTATCCATGCAAAATTTAGTATTCTCGAAATCTAAGTTTGATAGTACATGAAATATTTAATACATAATGCATGTAACCCAACACTTCAGCCATATACATTTTGCACCCGACAAGTATAAACAATTATTTAAATTTTATTCAATATTATTTTTAACGTTTTTAAATGTAAATTTGGAATTTTGATTTTGTTTGTGATAATCCGTCATATACATTTTGCAACCAACAATTCCATCATATACATTTTGCACCCAACAATTCCGTCATATACTGATACGTTTTTAAATGTAAATTTGGAATTTTGGAATTTTTATTTTGTTTATGATAATAAAGGTGAAATTTATTTTCATTTTTCATTTTTCATGTCCAACTTGTTCCATGATATACTTTTTGCACCCAACACTTCAGCCATATACATTTTGCACCCAACAATTCCGTCATATACTTATAAGCTTTTAAATATAAATTTGGAATTTTGGAATTTTTATTTTGTTTATGATAATAAAGATGAAATTTATTTTAATTTTTCATTTTTCATGTCCAGCTTGTTCCACGATATACTTTTTGCATCCAACACTTCCGCCATATACATTTTGCACCCAACAATTACGGAGTTGCGGGTTCACATGTTTCATTTTTCATGTCCAGCATGTTCTGTGATATACATTTTGCACCCAACACTTCTGTCATATACATTTTGCACCCAACAATTCCGTCATATACATGAGACTATATCAATGGAAAAATGGAAAATGGAAAATGTGAACCCGTGAACCTTCGTTGATGTACCAGACATAATACTTTTTGATAAATTTCAAATAAAACTAATTTGGGTATACTAAATTATGTATGAATACCACATGCATTGGAACTTGCAACCCACCCATTTACTTTCATTCATAAACTATAAATTAAATTTATGATATCTATCGTGTAATATTAATATTAAATATAGTATTCATTATTAATATGTGATAATGTTTTGTTTAATTTTATTCAATTAATTATTCAAATTTATTTTTATTTTTTATGTCCAGTCTGTTCCGTGATATACATGTTAAGTAAACATTTAAGGCTGTCAGAACTGTCCAAGTGCCTAGTGCTGTGTAAACATTTAAGAAAGAATGCATGTGGTAGGATTTACGTACGTTAAGTACATAATAATAATAAAAAATAGACAAACCTTGGATACGCTGGCATATCAAACATTGGGATAAATTTAGCTAGCAAAAAATGCTAAGAAAAACGATTTAGCTTCAAGAAATGCATAAAAATATATATGATTCAAAAATATGGTATACTATCAAAAAGTTTGGATATGTTCACATATAAAACATTGAGAATAGCGAAACTGGCAATAAGACCTCCAATCTGTTATCCAATCAGATCATGACATACATGGTACTTTTTATTATATAAAAAGAAATGTTTTTTGTTCCCTAGTTCCAACATTAGATATTCTGCAAATAATTGTGGTCAACGGACAAATTAATACTAGGTCAACGAATTATCGATTGGTATAGTCACTCTTTGCCTACGACAATGACTAAAAATAAGCTTTTACTTTCCCTATTACTTCTCCAAAATTATAACAAAGTTGAACGTTTAGACTAAGCTTCTCCTTTCACTATTACTTCCAATCTTCCCTCATATATCGCATGATGACTTTCATGATAGGATGGCATGAGTTGACAGTTTAGCAATCCATTCGGTGAAGGGCCAGCAAGAGTGTTCGATGAATGTTAATGTCAGAGAATATTTTTTTTAAAGGACGTTGAAGTGTTAAAGTTTCAAGGTTGAATAAACGTCATCACTCTTCCCAATTTTTTTTCTTTTTCTGTGCATAATCTTAAAGAGGCCACCCGTCTTTGTCTTTTGACGTCGAATGAAAAGCGACCATACTCTGTTTAATCTTACGTGTCCCCAGATGTTCTGTAACTAGCATTGCCTTAAGTATAATTCAAACATTAAAAGAGACGTAGAGACGTTTAGAGATGTTTATTTCACTGTCAAACCCATTGTGTTCAAGTTTTAAAAATCGTAAGCATGTTAAAAAGACGTTTACTTCACTTTCAAATACGTTCTATGCATGTCTTCAAAATTGTAAGCAAGGCCAAAATAAAAGACATGGTTGGGTTGTTGACGAGATTCTCGTCGAGGATCATGAGTTATGAGTGCTATCAAAGTGGTCCCAAGCAAACATTCTTTTTCATCTCAAAGGCCAAACCAGAGAACATTGGTTGCGAGTGCGTGTGATAAGATTTCCACACAGAGATTGAAGTGACTTTTTGAAAAGACACTGGAGACTACATTTTTTTAATGGCTTTGTCTAACCTTGTCGGAATCAATCGATATAAATTTGCAAAAAATCACTCTTTTTTGTTTTTAAAATCTATTTTTGAATGTAGAAATAGATCCAGCAAGATGAAAACTTTATGAAACTCTCAAATTATACAAAAATAATCACTCAAATTTAAGGTTCTAACAATTTCTCACCATATTTTAAGAAAACGTTTAAAAACAATATTACCCCCAAAATAGGATGAAACTTTTAAACTATGACTTTTTGTTGGATTCCCAGTTCCAATTTTATACCTGGGATCCCATCAATTTTATACATGGGATCCCATCACTGGACCATTTGGAGATTCCCAGTTCCAATTTTATACATGGGATCCCATCACTGCACCATTTGGAGAAAAGTCGCTTTCTCTGCTTTACATAGTAGGTCTCTTTTTGAGATAAGCTTTTTAAGATTCCTCATGTCTGGTAGCCTAGTTTGTTTGTTGGATTCAGTATCTTGTTTATTTAAGTTACATGAATCAAGTCATTTTAATTCACTCTCATTATAAGAGACAATTTTGAAGGTCACATTCTCTCACTTAAGAATGAACGTGTATGAAATTGTAAACATCCTCTTATGCTGGTGGTGCTAACTGCTTACCTTGATTTAAAAAGAACTCTGATTATAAGAGACAATTAGAACTCTGATTATAAGAGACAATTTTGAAGGCAAGATAGGATGAATAATTGGAAACATCCTCTTGTGACGATGATAATTCATTATTATAACCTTGTCAAATTGTTGTAAATTGTAGGGTTATCTTGTTAGCAAAAAAGATATACCTTTTTTAAATTAAAAAAAAAGAGTCTAAATATGTTTTAGATGGATACGTTCTTTTCAAAATTTGCAAATGGTTCTTTTAGAATTTGTTCTCATATGTATGTGGAAACGTTTTTGAGTGATCTTTGAGTTATTGATGGTAATCACTAGAAAATCTCAACACATTATAAATACTTTTGTTTTACATGAGATATATAGATTTAAATTCTATACATAAGTAAATTATGAAAAACACTTGGTCGAACATGAGATACATAGATTTTATAAATCTATAAAAAATAAAGACTTTACCTCCCTTTAAAATAGAGTTAAACAATATTGCCTATTTCTTTTGAGGAAGGTTTTATGTACGAGTCTCTAAACCTATTCACAAACAACATATCATATGACCTCCCTTTAAAATAGATTTAACAAGTAATGCCTATTTCTTTTGAAGAAGGTTTTATGTACGAGTATCTAAACCTATTCACAAACAACATATCATATGAGTGAATCTGATATTGCATAATATAATCTAGTGAAAAGGATAATATCTAATACATTGGTTTATTAATTAACTTGTTACAAAGGTTGATTTTGAGTTAACCGAAAATGTTTCTAGGTAAGAGTCCCAAACATAACCGCATAAAAGTTAACATATGAGTGATGATAATGCATAATAGAGATAACTAAGATCACTCATTGGTTTGTTAAATATATTGTACTTAAGAACGCCACATGTATTTTAGAAATTTGTTCATATTAATATCATTAAGAGATTAGAAAAGCCTCGAGATGGTGGGTCTTCAGGGTTACAAATCCTACTAAAAATATATGTGTGAATATGAGATTGTTA
>ML834956.1:72072-83952 GCA_009831015.1 Picea engelmannii
TATATATATATATATATATATATATATATATATATATATATAGAGAGAGAGAGAGAGAGAGAGAGAGAGAGAGAGAGAGAGAGAGAGAGACTTCCTTCCAAGTGAATATTGTATAATTTATGGCATGTTTTGTTGCAAAACATTCATTTCTAGTTTTCCAAAGATAATATAAGATTCCAACTCTAATCTAGTACCATGCATTATGAAAATTCATGACATAGGGGGTTATCTCCTAACAAGGTTGTCTTCTATGTAATATTGGCCAAGGGTAAAGAGTGGCATAACTCATATCACACCTGCTAAGTGTTAGGTCTCTACCCTAACTTGCCTATGAGTTAGTAATTAATATATGAGGGAACATTCATTAAATAAGACCCTTGAGATAGACAGTGGGTAGTCAGTGATTATAAAAAGTTCACGTTTCCCAAATAAGGACCGCCAAGTGGTTGTTACTCACTACTCATGGGACTACAAGTCATTTGGGTTTTACTAGAGGGAAATCATTTGTAGAGATAGTAGGCTAGGTAATGTATTTTCAAGTGTTATTATCATATTGGAACTCTACTAAAAGGAGGTTGGCCCCTCATGAGGCCTGTGGATATTTCTATCTCTTTCCTAGATTATTAATACAAGGGTTATATTCTACATGTTTGATCATTATCTCCCTTATTTACTTTTTTTTTGTAGTTTGGATTTGTTGAATAATTAGTTAATAACCATTGATTCTATTGGTTAAGTACATTACAAGTGGTATCATACCTCTTTATTAATGCAACCAAATGCCCAAATTATAGAATTTTATTTGTAGGCTAGAGACTTGTTCTAACATATTTATACATAGAGATTTGACATTCATCAAGTAAAACTTTAGTTGGGGAAGCATACACACAAGAATACAAGTGGAGACACTTGGTTAGCAATGATAGTACAACTTTATTGGTACCTTGGTGATTATTATCACATTATACATAAATATCTATAGATTTGATCTTCCATGCACCTTCAGGTATATTAGAAGGCTCCTAGTCACCTAAAACTAGCTTTAAATATGCCTATCAACCATATTATTTCTATAATACACACAGAACAACACTTGATGAGATCACTTCCACATACCAAGGAATTGGGTAGTATGAATAAGGGTATGGTCTATCCTCAATTGGTGTTGTGAAAGATGCAATCGAGTGATATTGTTAGAAACACTCAAGTATATCAAACAAATGTAACACTTAACACTCTCTAGTCTATAGGAGCCTACAAACCTTAACCTCTATAGAATGGGTAGTTGGAAAAACAATTTTGATTGTATATCAATAAACTATAAATTTCATCGGTGCAATAATACTCAAATAATATTAATACTCCTAGCAAGGTAAATAAGATTTTGGGGATATCACGTACCATTGTAGGAGACCTATATGAAAGGATTCCTTATCTCACAAAAACCACATTGACATAGCTCTCAAGTAACCATTTCTTCATTGACCCATTCATACTATTTTGAGAAACTTATCTTAAAATCCTTCTCATCTGAAGCTAATTACATTGGTGTGAATATCTAGTAATCCTTTCAATGGACCCAAGCACCCATGCTTGCTACTAGAAACTTAGTCATGGACAATAAGCTCACTGAACTAGAAAATTTGTTGTGCTAATAGAAAACCTCCTCTATTGAAATACCAATCAAGGTCTCAGCCATGTTTTAGACTACCTATCCAAAATGCATAAAGACTAGGAATATAAAATCGATCCCACGAATAGGGAATCCTCTGTAGATGGAGAGAATCACATTATACCACCATTTCATGATAAACATATGTGGCATTTATTTTCCAAAGTAGGGATGAGAAAGTTTGATGGGTCCAAACCCATTGGTTGCATCACCCAAATGGAGAAATACTTCTTAGTCCATGGTATTATTGATGCAATAATGAAAGAAACTTAGAGTGGGAGTATTATACTTGGATAAAAAATGATAAAAATGATAGCAATGAAATAAAAAATCCTATGGGGGACACATTACCTGGAGCTATTTTTTGAAAGACATATATTGTTGATTTGAAAGAGACACTCATTTTTTGTGGTGACTAACCAAATTGCACCAAATAAGCACAAAATAAGACTATATATCAACCTTTTTGCAATTGGAAATATGCATAGAGGGCCATTTTGATTCTTTTGTTAAAGAATGTTCCATTAGTGGTCTAGAGGATGATAATAAATAACAAATCATGATGGCTTTCCCATCTACATGGTTGGAGGCCTCTCAGTGAGATAGAGAAGAAAAAATTGTGGTAATTGCATAGTCGAAAATCCCTCTTTTATTCCCCACCCATTCCCTCCTCTATAATCTACAACCATTTCTATACAACTCTCATCCATTGAGGGTCCAAAAGCAAACCCATGAGGAAGTTGTAGAATGCCAATGCCTCGAAATTTTCTATACCTATGGTTAAAAGTATTTCAAAGGGAATAAATATCAAGGTCATAAATTATTTCAAATTGATGTGACCCCTTCTGACTAGCCCAAGGATCCTGATTCCCCTAAAGGATATAATTGATAGTAGGAAACCTTGTGGCATAGAGCAAAAATTTTCTAGTTTAGAATTCTACTTTAATGAAAAGGGTGCGAGAGGGTTTACATTAATCCCATATAAAAGGAAACTCCAAATTTAAAACACCTATGAATGAGCTAAGCACTATTTCTTTTGAGAAGGCATGAAAAATGACATCCATACTTTGGTAGAGGAATGAAGCTTGTCAAAGTAATAAGGGTGAAACAATGATAACTTCTAAGGCATTGCAACCATTGTTGATCCCACTCACTATCTAGAATAATATTTCCATTGTTTTTATTATGGACCTCCTAAAAGGAAGCAATAAATCAATCATCAGGTGGTTCTAGTTGATTTCCCTTTAATATATGCTCACTTTTATGCCTTGCAACACACATTTATTCTCTGCACAGTGGCCCAAATGTTCATGGTTTATAATTTTGAGTTACATGACATGCCCACTTTCAATGCGCAGGATCATGGTCATACCTTCAACAACAAATTATAGTAGGATTTATTTAAAATGCAAGGCACGTAATTGAACATAAGCATATCTTATCACTCCCAAGTAGATTGTTAAATTGAGGCGGTTAACAAATTACTAGACACTTACACATAGTGTTTTGTAGTGGACCAATAACACAAATGGGTTTAGTGGCTACCCCTTACTAAAAGGTGGAACAATACCACTTATCATAGTGCCATTAGAATATGTCCATATGAAGCCATCTATGGCTAGAAAAATATTTTCATCACTTCATATTTACTGGGAACATCCAAGGTTCAGGATGTGGATGACACACTTAAAACCGAAGCAACCATTCTTCACACACTTAAGGAAAATATTGTTTTGGCTCAAAATTGAATGAAGAAATAGGTCAAGGAGCATAATTTTGAGCATTGTTTTGAAGAAGGAGACCATGTTTTCCTTCATATCCATCCCTATAAGAAGGTCTCCCTTTAAGATAAGGGATCCTAGGTTCTAGCACTAGAATTCTATGGACCCTATTAGATACTACAAGACATTGGCCAATTTCCTCTAAATTGGATCTCTCACCACACTCCAATATTCACCATGCCTTTCAGGTGTCATATTTGATGAAGGTTACCGGTCAAAATCGATAACTTCATAATAGCCTTCCACAACTTGATGAATAGGGTTCCATTTCATTACATATAGAGGAAGTAGTAGCTATAAGAAAACAATAATTATGGTAATGTATAATTAAAGAAGTCCTAATATAGTGGAAGGATGCGTAGCCATCCATCAACACCTAAGGTTAAGTAGGTACTTTCAAATATTTCCACAACTCTATCTTTAAGGTCATTGTTACTCATAAAAGGTGAAGGAATGTTAGGGCACTACCCTAACCTCTTTACCTTGGGGTACATAGTAGTTAGTAATTAATGTAGAATGCCATATTGTTTAAATAAGATCCATTAGGTAGTTAGTGGGTAGTTACTCAATATAAAGGGTCATATTTATTAAAAATGATGACTAAGTGATAAGTGGTCATTAGTTAGAGGACCACACGTTGTTAGGGTTTTATTAGAGAGAAAATATTTATAAAGGTAGTAGGCTATGCAATGTTTTGTCAAGTATTGTTATTATATTCGAGCTTTTCTCAAATGAGGTTTCCCTCCCAAAGGGTCCCACAAACATTTCTCTCTATATTTTTGAATTATCAATACATTGTAAGATTCCTCTAGTTTTGTATCCTTGTCTATCTTATTTACTTTTCTTCAACTTTTATTTCTTGAATAATTGATCAATAATCATTGTTTTTGTTGATTAAGTACATGACATTGAGTATATTTACAAAACCATAACATATTATTTGGTGTTTCATTCTAGTTACACAAAGGGAATTTGGGATGTACAGTTCCTAGATAATCATTGTTTTTGTTGATTAAGTACATTACATTGAGTATATTTACAAAACCATAACATATTATTTGATGTTTCATTCTAGTTACACAAAGGGAATTTGGGATGTACAGTTCCTAGTTCCTAGATATTGTAGTCTCTATTTGATTGGTAAACCTCCTACATAAATAAACAATTGAGAAAACAGGATTTTCTTAGGATCAAGCTTCCACTTCCAAATAGACTTTAAATGATAAATATAGTTCTTTTCCTTGGATTTGATTCTCCAAAACTTCTTGACATTCGCAAGTAACATAAGTACTTTTGATAGCCAATTATATCAACCTTATAAGTTATACAAGTTATAAAGTTCTTTCTTCGATTTTTTCACTAGTCTTTCCACACGGTGCATGGATTGGAAGTTCAAGATTAGAAAATATATTATTCGAGATAAAATTCCATAAATATTCAAGAGTCATCGTGTATGGTTTCTTAGATTGAAATCAAGTGTTAGGGTCTTCTAAGTTTTCGAATATTTAGTTTAGACATACTAAAAATTTTCCTATAAAGTTTCATGCCTTTTTAACTACCTTCTCACTAAGAGCTAGGAAGCATTGACAAATGGTTTTTCATTTTAATGAGACAATGCTCATTTAAGGAAAGGAAAAATTCACGGGAGTCATATTCAACATCATTTTGTGCTCGTTGGCTCTCGACACCTAGTAACTTTTGGAAAAATAAGTTCATGTTATATCGAAAAGGGTTTAGTAGTTAATAGATTTTGGAGATTAAGGTTACTTTATATCTTTCATTGGCATAGGGAGATATTGAAATTGAAATGATGTGGTTAAATAGTAGTCATTTCTAGGCTTCATTACCTTTTACTATTCTAATGATTAATTTAACCTACCATGCATGGCTTGATTGGACAAAATATCCATGCATCCTTTTTCCTTGGGGTGCAAAAAAGGATCTAACTTACACCATGGAAGATCATGTCTTTGCTATAGTTTACCTAGATTGAAATTCTATTTAGTTTTGTAATTTAGATTCATTAGGATTCACTGAAAAATACATATATTCATGGGATATTAATTAATGAATAGTCTCAATTTTACAATATATTAAATACTATGTTTTAGAACAACTTTTTTGAAACCTCTTCCATATTCATATATTTATTTATTTTTTAATAAAACCTTATTTTCTTTAGATATTTTAGCTATCCAACTTTTTAATGACATTTTAAAACCTATTTCTATTTATACTCCTAATATGGTGACATGACACAACACTTATATGTCATGCATGAGAATTATGTAAACCTATGGACTACCATTTTTCCTTTTTTCTCTTATTTTAAATCAACCAATGAACTAATTATATATTAGTGTAGATTCTAACAACATTAATTTATTTGCATCATCCAATGAGGTTGAAAGGACCTATGTTACCCAAATTATGCATTTTCTTCTCTTTATCAAATGAGAATTTATACAAAGATACTAGTAAAAGAGATCTTGGAGTTTGAGTCATAAGTATGTCAATCTATGCATAACACTCCTTAGTTATTAGGGAAAAATAATTTATAGAAGATGTAAGTAAAGATTCATGAACCTTCATTTATTTCTAGTAAACAAGGTTTCATTATCGATTCCTTCCACAACATAGCTTTCTCATGTCTTGGGCAAATCCTTAATTTCAACAAGTCCCATATTGATGGGTTAATACACATAGCATGTCAATATGGGAGAGTTTGGGGATATGATGAGCCTTGTTATGTCTAGGAAATCATATAAAATGTTTGAAATGTGGTATCTTCATGCATCGTAAAGAGGGGTTTGGTAATTGAAAAAAGAATACAAACAAGAACATCCAAGGATAATAAATAAATTATTCTTAATCTTGAATGTTGCAAGGAAGTCCAATTTGATGAAAAAATATTCAATTCACTCCCCTACCTCAACTACGCAACCCAACCAATATACCAACATGATTCCCCTTAACATGCAATTATAATCTTATAATATTTTTTTCATTTTGAATTTATTAAAAGTACCCCTTGAGCCATATATAATAGACAATATATTACTTTCATTTTTTAGAGTTTTAGACTACCCCAAATAACTTCACGTGGTATAATATTTCCTAATCATGAAGCCTCTTATTTTAAGTATGTTCATGGGCCAAAATGATCCATAACCAGGACTAATATACATCCATAGAAATAAGAACCCACATATTTAGTATGTTCATGGGCCAAAATGATCCATAACCAAGACTAATATACATCCATAGAAATAAGAACCCACATATTTGGAATTGGCAAGAGACATGGATTCAAAATACACTTTTCACTTTTTTGAAACTTTTAATACTCCATCTTCACATACCTATTTTTGAGATGCTTTAAAGGCCACGAGAATGTCTAGGATTTTTGACATTATAAGTGTTGAATTTATGACTATACCTAACTTATTAGTCAATCTAAAACTTTTTGGTGTCTGTAGCATTAAATATGATATGTAAACTATCATGGATATTCCACTAAAACAATTCATCACAACATATAAGTTACACTATGAAGGTTAAACTCCTTTAGATTTGAAATATTTAGTTACTTATTTTGAAAATAGAGAATAATAAAATAGAATCACATACCATCCAAAAAATAACAAAAATATTTTCTTTGGGAAACCCTTATTCCAGAAAACCCATCTAGAAGGTGAGACTATTATTTTTTCTTTTCTTTTCCATTCCAAGTTGTTCTACTCTGCCACTGAACAAAACAAAGTAGCATAGAAAGGAACCCTTTCTCCTCCCAGCGGCCCGATATTTAACATAACTTGATAGCAATCTAGGGGTCGGGTTTTGACTTCCTCAACCCTCAATTGTGATAAGGTTTTGGATCTTCTAGAATGTTCTTAGAAAATCCTCTAAGTGGCTAGCCCTATATGTGTAAGTAATGGAGACAGATGTGGCATCCATTCACACCATGGTGATCAATAGTTTAGGTTAATTGCACCATGGTGATAATATTGTAGGTTAATTGTGAGAAGCATAACTTTATCATATGAACTTTGATTGAGGCAATTCTTTCACCGTTGAAAAAGTATTGGTGTTTATAATATAGAAACAAGCTACATAGTAAGGTTTGAACCATTAAAAAGTGTCATTTTATCTTTGAAAATGGATATGAAAGATTTTAGATGATTTTTTTGGATTTAAATTGTGTTTATAATATAGAAGCAAGCTACATAGTAAGGTTTGAACCATTAAAAAGTGTCATTTTATCTTTGAAAATGGATATGAAAGATTTTAGATGATTTTTTTGGATTTAAATTTAGACTAGTTGCTAAAATGATTCTACAAGTTTATTCCTCCAATTTTTTCATTAAAACATCAATATCAATGAAAAAAAATATAATGATCAAATATGGATCACAAGCAGTAATTTATTTCACTACATCATTCATTCTACATTCTAGTGTGGTTAATGTCATCGTTTTTGCGAGAGGATTCCGTGGATGGCGAGAGGTAAAACCTGCGACTGTACCTGGACAAACTCCATTAGATCAGTAATAAACAGCTTTACCCTCCTATTTCGGTTCCACCCAAGCTCAGTTTTGTGAAACTATTCGTGGAGTAAGAATACGTAGATCGCTTGATGCTATATCTGCAAAATCCTGCGAAACCATTTGACGTTGCAGTTGCTAATAGTTCGATAGACGACTCAGTAGCCACTACGTCCAAAGATCCCACTACAGCCACTAGTATCTTCTTTCAGTATTACTTCCAATCTTCCCAGATATATCGCATGATGACTTTCATGACAGGCTGGCATGACTTGACAGTGTAGCAATCCATTCGGTGAAGGGCCAGCAAGAGTGTTTGGATGAACGTTATTGTCAAAGAATATTTATTTTAAAGGACGTTGAAGTGTTAAAGTTTCACGGTTTGAATAAACGTCCTCACTCTTCCCAATTTTTTTCTTTTTCTGCGGTAGAACCTTAAAGATGCCACCCCTCTCTGTCTTTTGACGTAGAATGCATAGCGACCATACTCTGTTTAATCTTACTTGTCACGCGATGTTCTGTAATTAGCATTGTTTCAAGTATAATTCAAATGTTAAAAGAGACGTTTATTTCACTGTCAAACCCGTTGTGTTCATGTTTTAAAAATCGTTAGCACGTTAAAAAGACGTTTTCTTCACTTTCAAATCCGTTCTGTGCATGTCTTCGAAATTGTAAGCACGGCCAAAATAAAAGACATGGTTGGATTGTTGACGAGATTCTCGTCGAGAATCATGAGTTATGAGTGCTATCAAAGTGGTCCCAAGCAAACATTGTTTTGCATCTCAAAGACCAAACCAGAGAACATTTGTTACAAGTGCGTGTGATAAGATTTCCACGCAGAGATTGAAGTGACTGTATTTGAAAAGATGTTCGACACTGTATTTTTTTATGGTGTTGTTTAACTGTTCTATGAAATGTTTTTTTAATCGTGATATAAATTTGCATAAAATCATTATTTTTTGTTATTTAAAATTCATTTTTAAATGTAGAAATGGATTTACTAAGACACCCGGATTATACAAAAATAATCATTCAAATATATAGATCTAACAATTTCTAATTATATATGTCCCAAAAAAATATCTCCTACAAAATCATTTCGTAAAACATTTAGATTAAAACTTTTTGAATTTCCAATTCCAATTTGATCCATATTTGGAGATTCCCAGTTCCAATTTTATACATGGATCCCATCACTGGACCATTTGGAGAAAAGTCGCTTTACATAGTATGTCTCTTTTTGAAATAAGCTTTTTAAGATTCCTCATGTCTGGTGGCCTAGTTTGTTTGTTTGTTGGATTCAGTATCTTGTTTATTTAAGTTACGTGAATCAAGGCATTTTAATTCATTCTCATTATTAGAGACAATTTTGAAGGCAAGATTCTCTCACTTAGAGAAAAACAAAGTGAATAAAAAACAACGTGTATGAAATTGCAAACATCCGCGTATGATGGTGGTGCTTACTGCTTACCTTGATTTAAAAAGAACTCTGATTATAAGAGACAATTTTGAAGGCAAGATAGGATGAATAAAAATCAATTTCTATGAAATTGTAGACATCCTCCTTGTGAAGATGCTTCTCTTGATTTGGTCGTTATGCTTAAGGTAAATAAAACTATATCTTCATCTCAAGCGAGACCAATTTTTTATTATAACCTTGTCAAATTGCTGTAAATTGTAGAGTTATTTTGTTACGAAAAAAGGATATACTTTTTTAAATTAAAAAGGAAAAAATAAATATGTTGTACATGGATATGTTATTTTCAAAATTTGCAAATGATTTTTTTAGAATTTGTTCTGGTATGTATGTGGAAACGTTTTTGAATGATCTTTGAGTTCTATGAAATCTCACTCAGCTAGTTATAAATATTTTTGTTTTACATGAGATATGTAGATTTAAATTTTATACATAGCTTTTATGAAAAATACTTAGTCGAACATGAGATACATAGATTTTACAAATTTATGAAAAATAGAGATTTTACCTCCCTTTAAAATAGAGTTAAAGGGTAAATTGCCTATTTCTTTTGAGGAAAGGTTTTATATACGAGTCTGCAAACCTATTCACAAACAACATATCATATGAGTGATGATATTGCATAATATAATATAATGAAAAGGATAAGATCTAATACATTGATTGTTTAATTAAAAGGATAAGATCTAGTACATTGATTTATTAATTAATTTGTTATAAAGGTTGAAAGTACATTGATTTATTAATTAATTTGTTATAAAGGTTGATTTTGAGTTAATAAAAAATGTTTTTAAGTCAAGTTCCAAACATAATACTAAAAAAGTTTAAGTAAAGTCTCAAACATAATAGTAAAAAAGTTTAGGTAAAGTCCCAAACATAATAATAGAAAAATTAACATATAAGTAATGATAATACATTGATTCCTTAATTAAAAAGATAAGATATAGTACATTGATTAACTTGTTATAAAGGTTGATTTTGAATTAACCGAAAATGTTTTTAGGTAAAGTCCCAAACATAATCGTAGAAAAGTTAACATATAAGTGATGATATTGCATAATATAGATGATTAAAATCACTCAGAAAAGTTAACATGGTAACATATGAGTGATGATAATGCATAATATATGACTAAGATTACTCATTGGTTTGTTAAATATATTGTACTTAAAAATGTCATATTTATTTTAGACAATACATGTGTTCATATTAATATAATTAAGAAATTAGAAAAGCCTTGAGATGGTGAGTGATGGTGAGTGGGTGTTTACAAATCCTAGTAAACATATATGGGTGAATATGAGAATAAGATTGTTAACGTATTAAATTATCAATAAATATGTTTTTTTTATATAATATTTTAGAAATTGGGAAATATTGAGATTAAAGATGGTATAATTGTAATAATTATATAATTAGTTAATCAATCAATTTTGATTTCGTGTTATTTATATCTTTATTAGTTGTTTTTGTTTTTTAAATGCATTTACCTGAATTAATTAAATTATGTTATTGTTAGAATGTGAGTTACAAGCTATAACCATTTGCATTTGTTAATTGGTATATGGTTGTGAATTAGTGTGTTAATATGGTGGTATCATAATGTAATTAATAATGATGATAATAATAATAATAATAATAATGTAATTTTAAGGTCACAACCAAGCCAGACATCATATTGGTATATGAAGCTAGATCAAGTGGAAAATACTTGAGTTTCCAATGGTTGAGAATTGAACAAATGCTTCAACTTTGGGTGCTTAAAATGATTGAGACATTCCCTTGTAGATATGAAGATACCATTGCAAGAGATAAATACAACTTTTTTTTGTTGCTTATTGATGATAAACTATATGTTAGTATTTGATTGTTATTTATGTTTGGATAAATATGTTTATGAAGATTATATTGACTGATTATGATCATGCATTGAGTATTTATCTATTATGGTAGAATCATATGCTTAGAGATCCTCACATTCCATGAATGACACCAAGGGTAAATGCCATTGGTAGAAAACATGTATGCCTAACCCTATGGGATCTATAAGGATTCTACCTAGTGGCCTTATTGGTCATTACATAAGCCAACCCTTGTTTGTTTGTTTTTTTTTTTTCGGGTGTGTACACACATACATAGATACATATGTATATCCCAAGGAGATAAGTTAGTTAGATGTATCCAATGTTGTTTTCCATTTATCTTATTTTATTCTAATGAGTGCCCTATTTGAATAAACCTAGGTGAGATGAGCTATTCTATGCTAATGAGTTTACTAGTGATGCCATCCACGAATGTGGTGAAACATCCCTTGTGTTTCCTCAGAGGTTTGAGATGATAGTTTAGGATATGTTTGAGTAGACATACATACATACATACATACATACATACATACACACACACACA
>ML834956.1:94638-106577 GCA_009831015.1 Picea engelmannii
CCCCCCCCCCCCCCCCCACACCCACACATATATATATGTGTGTGTGTGTATGTGTGAAAATTTACATCACAATACTTAGAAACAAAAATTTGCAATTTAATAACTCCAACAACAGCTCCAACCATAATCTCATGTTCTTCTCAACTCGCATACCTAAGGAATGCACCATTCGTTTACCAGGGATAACCCAAGGGATATACCATCTATTTATTAGGGATAACCTAAGGAATGTACCATCCGTTTATCAAGTCTAAATCAAGGAATGAAACATTCTTTTTCCAAGGTCCCCAACGCAGTTGGCTAGGAATCTGAGATGTGGTTCCAAAATTTTAGGTTCTCAAAATGGAGTCTTGCATTATGTTTTCTTCAAAACTGTAAAAAAATTGCAGGTATTATGACTGGATGTTTTCGTCATGCTCCCATGTAGCATCTTCAAGACCATAGTAGGTTCATTGAACCTTTACCATCCCTATGGCTTTGTTCCTAAGCACTTTGACTCTGTGGTCTAAGATGCATACTGGTTCCACCCAAAAATCCCCTTCGTGCTCCACTTGGATCACATTCTAATCAATTATGTGGTTAGGATTAGGGACATATTTCTTTAACAATGACACATGAAATACATTATGCACTCTCATGGATGCAGACAAAGATAACATGTATGCAACTACCCCTATATTTTCTAATATTTCAAAATACCCACAATATCTTACTTCCAACTTCAGGCAACTTCCTAATCTTAGCGAACTTCTCTTTTCCTTCACTTTCAAAAACACATGTTCTCCCACTTTAAAATATCTGAAAACTCTTTTCTTGTCTGCATAACGTTTCTTCCTATCCTGGGTAGCTTTTAAATTATGTTTTATCTTTACCATATGATTTTCCATTTCTTTTAACAATTTTGGCCCAACAACTGCTCTGTTTGTTGGATTATCCCAACTCACTAGTGTGTTAAATTTTCTTCCATACAATGATTTAAACAAAGTCATCTTCAATGAGCCATGATACCCATTATTGTAGGAAGATTCAACTAAATGAATATAATCTTCCCAATTTGATGGATGATCCATCACATACATTCTAAGAATATCCTCAATTATCTTGTTGGTCCTTTCTATTTTCCCATCTGACTCTAGATGATATGTTGTACTAAGGTTTAAATTTGTTACAAATCCATTGAATTTTTTTTTTTCAAAAATTAGAAGTAAACTTTGGATCTCTATCTGAAACTATTTCTTTAGGCACTCCATGTAGCCTAACAATTTCCTTCATGTAGATATCTGCAATATTTGTTTCCTTGTGTGTAGTCTTCACTGGAATAAAATGTGTTGTTTTGGTGTCTATGCTCTGTATTTACCTTTTGGCATTCTAGACATCTGGCTATGTAATTAGCCACTTCTTTCTTCATTCTTGGCCAAAAATATTGGCTTCTTACTACTGTAATTTTTTCCTGATATCCTGGGTGCCCTGTATATGGCACATTATGCATCTCCTTCAACACTTCATTTTTCAGCTCATTGGAATTCAACACATACACCTTTCCCTTGTACATGAGAATTCCATCCTCTTTTAGTTCATAATAATTAATTTTTTACTAAAAATTTCCTTGTTGGAATGCTTCTTTTATTCTCACATAATGTTGATCTAAATTTGTTGCTGCAACAATTTTGTCTTTCAGATCTATCTTATACATGATGGTGGCTTCAATATGCACTTCATGAGCTCTCCTACTAAGTGAGTCAACCACTTGATTTCCCTTTCCCTTTATATGCTTAATTTCGAAGTCATATTCACTCAAAAATTCCATCCATCTAGTTTTCCTAGCATTTAGTGTTGTTTGTCTAAACAAATGCTTAAAACCACAATGGTCTATCCTTATCTTGAATTTCTTATCCAAAAGGTAATGCCTCCACATTTTCAATGTATATACAATTTCTTCTAACTCCAAGTCATGTGTAGCATAATTCCTCTCATGCTCTTTCAATTTTATGGACTCATAATATACCACATGGTCCCTTTGACACAAAACTACACTGAGTCCTTCCTTGCATGGATGGGTGCACACAACAAAATATTCAATTAGATATGAAATATTCAAGATTGGTTCACTTGTCAATATTCCCTTCAATTTTTCAAAACGCTCTTAACACTTGGAAGTCCATTCAAACTTCACTCCCTTCTTTTGCAAAGAAGTGTTTGGAGTTGCAATCTTTGATTTTTTTTTTTTATGAATCTTTGGTAATAACTGACAAGACCCATGAATGATCTAAACTCGACCACATTCTTTGGTGTTGACCATCCTTTAATGGCCTCTATCTTCTCAGGATCAACTTATATCCATGTTTCTAATACTATATGCCCCAAGTAATGAATCTTATTTTGATAAAAGATGCACTTACTTAGCTTAGCATACAATCTATGCTTTCTTAAAACTTGCAACACCATTCTTAAATGTTTCTGATGTTCCTATTCTGATTTAGAATAGATGCGTTTATCATCTAAGAAAACAATCACAAACTTCTCCAGGTAATCCTTGAACACTCCATTCATCAGGAACATAAAAATTGTTGGGGCATTTGACAGTCCAAATGGCACTACCATGAATTCATAATGCCCATATATTGTTCTGAATTTTGTCTTGTTGATGTCTTCTTCCTTTATCCTTACTTGATTATAGCATGATCTCAAGTCAATCTTTGAAAATATTATTTCACTTTTCATCTGATCAAACAAATCGTCAATTTTGGGTAAAGGATAATTATTATTTATGGTAACATTATTAAGTTGTCTAAAATCAATACACAACCTTAAGGTTCCATCCTTATTCTTCACAAAAAGAATTGGGGCTCCTGAAGGAAACACACTTGGGTGTATACCCCTTCTTTAAAAGTTATTTAGGCTACATCTGCAACTCTTTTAGTTCTGGTGTGCCCATTCTGTAAGGTGTCTTCGAGATTGGGAAACTCCTGGCACCAAATCAATAGATAATTCAATGTCTCTCTTTGGTGAAAATCCTAGAATTTATATAAAAACATATTCAAAACCCCTCAAGACTGAAAGGTATTCAATGCTTTCCACTTTGTCTTTTGTTGCCTCCTCCATATGGGATGCAAACATCTGACACCCCTTCCTAACGCTCTTATTGAATTGCATAGTTGAAATCTCTCTAACAACTACAACTCTTGGAATTCCTTGAATCTTGCCTTACTTCCCTTCCTTGTTAAGATATGTGATTGTCTTGTTGTAACAGTCTCAGAAAACGTGATGTTTTTCCAATCAATCCATGCCAATTAGACATTCATATGAACCCAATGGTATGATGTTTACATCTAACTTTGTGCTAAGTCCATTCATGTCTATAGGACAATCTTTAACCAACTCATTGATTTTCCTCTTATCCCTCGTGGATAACTGAACTAACCAAGATTTATTATGATTACTTCTTTGCAAGTGAAATATTTCAACAATGTAAGAATTTATGTAACTATGGATAGCTCTAGAATCAATCAAAATTGCTATGGGTTGGTTGTTAATCTTACTTTCCACTTTGATAATGGGGGATTGATACTTTGCATGATTGTTGTACAAGGATGCATAAATCCTTTACATTCTTCCTCCCATGTATTTCATTGTTCCATCGTCTTGAGTGTTTTGGAAAATTCTCATTCTTTCTCCTTTGTGAGGGAAGTCCCTATATAAGTGATTTCCCTCACATCTCCAACATTGAATATGTTGTTTCCTTGGAGTTTTTCCAAATGAATCTGCATTATTTTTCTCATTTTTGGTTACTTAACCTTGTTAATTTTCTTGGGAGTTATTTCTGAAAAATGATGACTTAAAATCTTTCTTCCTTTGATCATTTTTCCCTTTCATCTTCTCATTCCAAGCTTTTTGGAAAACTGGCCTTCCTTTGCTTTACTCATAAAGGTGTCTTTCTCTCCTTATGGTTTCCTCCAAAGTATTGGGATTATCATATTGTATCTTGTCACTATATAAGGAGGGTAACCCACTTAGAAACCTTTGGATTTTAACTTTCTCATCCTTGATGAAGTCAACATACTTCAACAATTCAACGAACCACTTCTCATATTCCTCCATTGTCATGGTTCCCAACTTGAGTTCAAAGAAATCTTTCATCTTTCTCACATAGTAATGCTCAGAAAAATATTTCTCTTATAAATATCCTTTGAACTACCTCCATGATATCCTCTTATCATCAAGGTTCTTGGATTTTTTAAGCTGATCCCACCACATGGTTGCCTTTCCTTGCAAGTGGTAGGTGACAAATATAGCTTCTACCTGAGATGGGTAATCATGTACCTTGAAATATTTCTTCATTTCCAACAGTCAGGCCTCTGCCTCTTATAATTTCTTGTGCACGATATTGAAAGTAGGTGGATCGATTTTCTCGATTTCACCTTGTAGGATGTCTGCCTTGGGCCTTCTTCTTTTCCTCTGAACATGAGACATACCTGGGATACTCCCTGGCCCTAAACTTGCATTAGTTATTCTAGTGGGTTTCCTTGGAGGATGATGGAACCTACTATTGCTTCTTTACTACCTATCATTTCCATGATCATCCTTTTTTCTATGGGATCTAGATGTTGATACTTATCTAACACTAGTTACTTTTGTGTTGCCAAAATCCTTGTTGACTTTCTTATGAAACATATTTAATCTTTGAAGTATATCTTCCTGATCCTTCATAATCCTTTCATTATCATCCCTGTAGCTATGCACTTCCCTTTGCAGGTTTCTCATAATGACTGGCTCTTTCCTAGGTCTTTTTCCATTTGACCTTGTCTCAACATTCCCCATGCTGACATGCAGATCTCTAATCTCTTCCTTGAGTGAATTGTGTAAAATTGGTTCGACCGAAAGCGTATTTATAATATTTGATGCCAACTAAAACGAAAGGACATGTCACTTCAATTTTCCCATCCGACGTAATTCCCTCACAAACCTTTCGGTTGAAAAAACTACTGTTCATCTAAAAAGTGAGCAATCTGTTTATTTTCCATGGATTCTTTTAAAAAAATATATTGCGGCCGAAAGATTGTTTCGACTGAAAACCTACAAATGGGATTGTTTGAAAGAACCTGTGAATTCCCTTGAGCTTACTTGAACTTTGGAGGTTGTGGAGTCCTGCAAATACTCAGAATTTAGTTTCGGAATTGATACCAACATTTGCAAAATTGAATCTACTTTCAATGAATATAATTTATTTTCATTTTCATTGTTTTTATCTAATTTTATTTAATTTTATAAAAAAATCATTGCATAATATTTTTAGGTGACATTGTGATTCAGTGAAATGGAATATCCATATATCTAAAATACATAGTGGAAAATTATGAAAAAATTCTATTCAAAATCCTTAAACTGTTCTCTTCAAAAGGGTATTTTTAGATTTTACTTTTAAGTAAAAATTAAGATAGATACAAGGTGGGGGGAAACATGTTTTTAAAATCTGCAACTTTTTCATCTTGGTCAACTTAAAAAATTTCTAGAAATTATAATATTCATCTGTTAGATTCAAAACTATAGTCATAAGAAAATAGAGTCTTTTTATATTGTTGCAGTATATTTCGTTTGTCAAAAAAAAAAGTTTAATAGTATATACATTGTTGGGGGAAAACATAACTCATTATCATTCCTTTCATTTTTAAGGAACATGTTGTGAAACAATTGCCAAATTGACATATCAAATATCAATAAAAATATTTTGAAGAATAGTTAGTAGAAAGCTAACAAAATTGTTCACAAGTATTTTTTTTACTATAAAGTGAAATTCTAAATAAAGAAAATACTTTTGTTTACTGAAAGTTGAAGAACTTGTGAAAATATAGTTTTTTTTTCTCATAAAACAAGCAAAATGGACACCCATCTTTATGATTTTACCCCATGACTGTAATATCCTTGAGCATCTTCCACGACTCCAGTCCTCATATAAGAGATTAAGTTTCTTTTTGTACCTCTAATTCTTCAAGAAATGTGCATGTAATCATCACTATTAGAACATGCCTATTATAAAACATTTCATTAATTAGAATACATGTTGTTTCCTCATCAATTTATGAAGGAGAAATTTCATCAATTCACACTATGATCACCTAGATGCATTTCTCTTTGAAATATCTTTACAATGGCTATACTCATGCCCCAATCCGATCTCTGAGTTTAAATTTATGGCTTCTTGAAAAACCATTTTCACCCCTTTCTGTGTGTTTTCTCTACTGGTGAAATTTTATTGAAATGCCAACTTTTGTCAACTGGAGAAGAAATATGTTAGGAATGGGAGAAATTTTTTGTATGAGAAATAGATAACAATTAAAAAATGAAATTCATAACAACTCTCGTAATTTTAATCTGATGTTCTAGTAAAAAAACTACAACAATATGGAATCTGCAACTTTGTCCTTTTTCACTCCTTTTTCGAGACTTAGAATTTTTAGCATAACCGACTATCTCTCCATTTTTGCACTTTGGAACAATTTCACTAAACAAAATTTGTTTGTCTTTATGACTAGCACATCCACATGCATAGTGGATGGTGAACGCCGAAAGGGATCACCATTCCATAACTATCTCTGATTTCCTGTATTATGTTAGTTAGTAAACATTGATAAGTATCACCGTTTCATAACTAGGTTCCTGTATTGTATTAATGATTAATGTTCAAAGTAATTCTATGTAGATAAAATGTATTTCAAATTTCAAATAAATACAAAGATAACCATATATAAAACACAGTAAAATAGAAATCATCATACCTTAGGATCATGTATTAATCTATGATTAAGATCATGTATTAACACGCATGTATTAATCATCATACCATTGTGGTTTCCATTAGGAAGAGAATTACATACACTAAACATATTGCTCTAGTATTCTTTATTATTGTCAACAGAGAGCCCGCTCAGGGATTGAATCTCACCACAACCAGCAGTAGCATAGCCATTAGGGGGAGTTACTACCATATCTAAAAGCATATCAGTGTTAAAACCATCGTATCTCGACCTAGACTTGAACCCGCCACTGCTGCTAATTTCATCGGAATGAATGTGCTGAGCTTGTGCTAGAGTAATTCCTGTCATTTAACATAACCAAGGGCAACAGAAGCTCGTGATGGCTATCAGGTAGCTCCATGTTCTCTTCGTGGCCGGAGCTGTGGACATCGCTGTGAGATTTCTCTGAGACAATGGTTGGTTTCTTCTCATCACAATTCTCAGACTGGTCTAAGTGAAAAGAATTAAAGTGAGGGGTGGCCGAGATATCTTGTCTTACTGGCTCGGTAACATGAAATGCCAGAAACGCCAGAAAATATATCGATTCAGCTCCACCCAAGTCAAATGTGGCCATGGTTCACGATTCATCTCCACCCTTAGTAGGCTAGAAACGAAGGCCAAACGTGGCCACGCTTCACATCCAAGTTAATACGCCCAATCCATTTGAGGTAGTGTCTGTTAATTATTGAAATGTGGCAATAAAATCTTGCATAGATATTAATCTGTGTTAACCATCTTAACGTGGCAATCACATGGTCTTACAATAATTTCTTAATATGATTAGGTAAATGTAAAAAAGTAAACATGTTAACGCAAGCATTCATAAATGCAAGGAAGTTATGAACAGTAAATCTTATTCATTGATTTGGGAGGACGACTAAGAATATACCAACATCTTCAATTGTTGACCATAAGATGAATATTTAAGATTAAAAGATCATTAAATGTGCCCATTGTCAATAGGTGTACGCCTTTCGGCGTAATTATATAAAATTCCTATTAAATAAAAATTTTCATTTTTGTGATCTAGGGTCACTTTTCCTTCTCTCAAAATCTCAAAAAATCCCAAAAAGTGGCCGAGAATAGTGGATTTTGGCCTATTCTAGTGTCCCCATTCCAATCCCGATAGGATTTATTCAATTCATTCATGGACTATTTATGTTCCTAATTTTTGGACTCTCCCTAAGAGTTTCAACTTAATCTAGACTTTTGTCAATGATGTGGACCTACATCTTTAAAAAACACTATTTTGCAATTTATGTCAAATTCAAGCAGAATTGGATAAGGGCCCTCTCTGGCGCTTTTGTAGACCTCCTCTTTTCAGCAAAAATCCATAACTTTCATCCCAATATGATGTAATGTGCTCTATTTATGGCCAAAATAAGAAAATAGAATAATTTTGAAATTGTGGAATCCTATGTGCAATCTGCATCGTTGATATCAGGTCGGAAGAAATAATGACCATTTATCTACTCTATATTTTCCATTGGCGACTCACATTCTCCTGTGGCACGCAAAATACTTCCCCAAACTGTCGACCCAACTGTCAACCATCAACCCAACTCCCTGACGATCGAGTTACACAGAACTCAAAACCGCCAAACCTAGTCGTTGGTCGTCAATGAACTTTGTTGGAGAATGGAAATCTCAAAAACTTTGGATTACGTCTGACCATCGTGTTAGCCTATGGATTACCTTTACCAATCACTAAGTCTAAATTGTCACCTATATTTGTATTATTCATTTAGGATATTAGTAATATATCCTCAAATGATGACTAATGATTTAGTTAAGATTGCCTAGCCTAGTCATCATGCATGATTTTAGGATCTAGAGAAAATCTCTCTATGAGGTGACATCACCCATTGTACTATAAATATGTAACATTTGAGAGAATACATTTGAATGTTGGCTAGTGAGCCTCTTCCTCCATGTTGTTGTTCTTGTCTATATTTTATCAATTGGTATCAGAGCATCTTTGTTTTATCAATTGGTATCAAAACATCTTTTTTTATCATTTGGTATCAAAGATATGGTGATAATATCAGAGCTCCTATAGTTCTTAGGGCCTGATAACTTCTCTTAGTAGTCATCCATGATATTAATGAGTGAGAAAGTTGGATCTGATGGAACGTTGACTACTCCACGGTGGTGATCCAAGAGGAAATAGAGATGTTGTTTACACAAAGAGAATGTAGATCTATATTCGCTTGGATAGGGAATGGAAATGGGAATGAAAAATAATTCAAGTTATATGGTAGATATTCCTCACAACAACAAAGTGCATATCCACAATCTTTGCAGGTGCAATAGCAAGGTCATCATTCTTTCAATTCCTTGTTGGTTTAAAATACAATTGTTTTTTCTTTCATAAAATTTGTCATTGTATGTTGAATTTTTCAAAGTTCTGATCCGCTTGCCCAACCATCTCTGAAAAATTTTGCTACATGGTCCTTCCATTCTTCCATCAAAATTTTTGGTTTCTTTTTTTTGGTTGTCTTTCTTAAAAAAACAAAACCAGAAATGCCAAATTGTCGGATTAAACCCTAGGTTAATGAGAGAGTATGTACTTGCATCTCTTCTCCTTGCTGCTATTGCGACCTATTTTACCAGATTTGTGAGAGGTTGGGAGATAGGTAAACCTGATTCCCATATATCTCTATCGATATCTGATTCCTTGACCTTTCCTTTCCTACCGAGTCGGAGATCCATTCTCACTACCCTCTCGCTGCTTCAACTACATTATCGTGGCTTTGAAAAGAATCCTATGCTCTCATCTTTGATCCAGATCTAAATTCAACATGTGGAGTCCTTGGAAATGCATGGCCTCTAGGATTGAATGACACACACCCATACAAGAATCCAAAGGACTTGCATGCTACACATTTGTTTCTTGATAATTCACGTTTTTTTACTTGGTGATTGAGTAAAAGCCCTCGTTAAGAAAATGGTGTAAAATTTTATTTTATTTTTTATTTGTATTTTCAAATCTGTGAAGGGGACATAAGGATTGGCAAAAATTGTGAAAATTTCCATGTCACATATTATTTTTAAAAGGGTTATAAAAACTTTGGAAAACCAATCCATGTAAACAAAATCAACTTCGAAAAAAAAATAAAAATTTAAAGGCGGATATTTAAGTCCTTTTGAAAGGATACAAGGAATGATATATATTCATGGAAAAGGGAAATTCTCTTAGGTGTGTTAACAACGGCTTGTATCAAGTGAAGATTTATAATAAAAATATTTTTTGTAGTGATTGTGTCCTAGATCTGCCTGAAATTGAATAAGGGGATCTTAGGTACACTCTGAGTATGCTTGAGTAGTGTGTTGTGATGAATATTTGCATGGTTGCTTTATGATGTTTAATGTCTAGTTTTGACATAAACATGTTTCTAATGTATCGTTTAACACATCATACATTGAGTACAAACAAGTTAATTCAAGCACACAATTAACGCTAGTGAAGTACAATAAATCAAAGCACATATGATCAAACATATGTGAAGAAAATTATGAAGCATTCAAGTCGTCAACCACATCAATAATGGACAAATCAAAGATTTCAAAACTCAACACATCATGGAGCATTTGAAGTTAAATTGTAACTTGCAAACAATGTTTGTTGTAAGATTACTTGATCAAGTGGATTCATTGTAACTTGCAAATAGTCCTTTTGTAAGTTTACTTGTCTTTTTGAAATCAAATTAAGTTGAATTGTAATTTTCATGTGCATTCTCGGCTGAGCCCGACACCCAAGAGTCATTTTAATTTTGAGTCTAAATTGACAAGGTTGAGTAATTGAAACTCAAATCATTGTAAACATCAAGTCTTTGGGATGCATTTTCAGTGGTAACCGACATCCTCAACTTCTTGGAAGAAAGAAAGGCAAGTTCAAGTGAGCGTGAATAGAAAGCAAGTGTGAAGTTCAAGAGAGCGATTCAAGTGAGCGAGTTTCGGATAAGCCTTCTTTTGTCGAGTCAAATTGTAGTCAGGATCTACCTACACAAGGATACCTCCTTTAGTGTTTTTAAATGGCTCAAAGTCTCGAATTATTAGAGTTACTGAACACTCTAATAAACACCACTCAAGACAACATAGTGATATTGAACAAAGAAACTCTTCAATGACTGCTAACTTGTTTGCAAGTGATGCAAAATAAAGTTAGACTTCTTCAATCTCTATCCCAACTATTGAATGATGAGTTGACTGATCTCAAAAATCAATAACCAGTGAAGTGTTCTGAACTAGTTTTTGTTGGATTACGGAGAGGGGGGGGTGAATCAGTAATAGATCAATTTAGTCCCTTTTAACCATATAATTCAAATGCTATATCAATGAAGAATTATTATCCAATAACTGTAGAGTAAATAAGAAATGAACAAATGAACAATCATACACATACACAGTACACCAGTGTTTTACGTGGAAACCCAAATCGGGAGAAAACCATGGAATTATTTTTCTTATATGTCTTGAAGAATTACATTCATTGGAAGCACCAACTTCCTTTGTTTTTCAGCTGCAACTGGAAGGAGGCTCCAACCCCCTAGTTTCTCAGGCTACAACCTTAGGGAAGCTCCAACTCCCCAATTCTATGGCTACAACCAGAAAGAGGCTACAACCCCCTATGTTCTTCAACTACAACCGGAAGGTGGCTACAACCACTTGTCCTTGCCCCGTCCTACCACCCTGAAGTAGAAGTAGAATTATGGAACCACTGTCACACTATCACTGTGAGATATACCGCTGTAAACCTGTACCAATAAATATGAACCATGCATCAACCATGCATCAAACAGTAATCAACCTGTACCATAAACAAGTGCATCAACTATGCACCAAACTGTAATCAACCTATACCATAAACAAGTGCATCAACCATGCACCAACCTGTAATCAACCTGTACCATAAAAAAGTGCATCAACCATGCACAATCCTGTAATCAACTTGTACCATAAATAAGTGCATCCAACCATGTACCAATTATGTACCAATCATGTTTCAACTACTCATCAACTATGACTCGTCAATATGTACCAACATCATCAACTATACAGCTCATGTATGTGCCAACTCATCAACTATTGTCTCAACCATGTACTCAACATGTACCTCAACCAAAATCCCTCATCAATTTCATCATC
>ML834957.1:35798-51073 GCA_009831015.1 Picea engelmannii
AATCATCAAGGAAGTGTTAGTCTAGTGGAAAGATACAACTCCAACAGATGCCACTTGGGAACTAGCTACCATTTTGCAGTAATTTCCTCATCTCAAGCCTTGAGGACAAGGTTGTTTTTAAGGGGAAGGACATGTTAGGGACATAACCACTCACGTAGGTAGAATAATATATTTCCATCTAATAAAGGTCAATATTAATAAGGCTTAGCAATAAGGAAGAATAAGTCAAATGTAAGAAGACCTAATAGAAGCTTCCACTTCTAGAATGGTCATCTTTTTTCATGAATGTCCATCTAGGGATCAAATTAACTTGAAGAGGAAAATCCCTAATGTTTCACCTCCCCTTTTGGGCTATCAAGCAAATGGGTCTACTAGGACATAAGGCCCACTCTTGGAGTTGAAGGTCTATTTAGATCATGTAGGCATGGACTTGGATGAAGGTAAGATACATTTCAACCTAGCATCAGATTCAAAGGGTGAGAAAGTGAATACATTCAATATCAATTCTTTAGGTTTGCCCTTTATTCTCCATGATAAATCAAATGATTGTAGGGATTATGGGGACACTTTGTCCCATGTAGATGTTGTTGAGATTGCATTTATCAAATTTGTGCCATCACTACTCTCCTTAGAAGATTTATCTCGTGACATCTCCTTATTATTTCCAAATTTTAGAGGGGAGTTATCAAGTGGGAACTCTACCCCAATAAAGAACACTTCATATTTAGCGCTCATAGGGGTTTACTTAAATCCATGGAATTCCTAAGCTACATCTTTGTTTTCTCCATCAAACACAAAGGTATTGAATGAAGAACCCTCTTGTCTCTGTCCACCATCCATAGAGATGGTGTAACACACCCAACCCCCTAAATACTCTTTTAAGGGATGGGGTATAAAATTTTTTATTTTCCTCAACTACTCCAAAACCCCTTCTAAAGGTCTTCATCGTCTTCTGCTCGTTGAGAGATTTCCAACGACTATAATTTTGTCTAAGTCCTAGCCTTGGAATGAAGTTATGGCTCCTTAAAGTTCTTAGGCCTTTTTCCTTTACAATGTCACATGGCTCCATGTCACCCATATTCATATGACATAGGATCGCCATGTTGTGACATGCCATCCCCCTATGTGGACATGGCAGCTGGCATGAACTCTATTGTGGTGCTTTCCATCTCATCTAACGGACCCTTGACTTGTCGGGTCCCGAAACCTCAGCTAAGTCTAACTTCGCTCAGTCCTCAAAAGAATTGATCTGATAGAATCTAGCACCTAGGGTATGGGGACCTATCATTTGGCACCACTTGTTCAATGGGCATTGTTTGGGTGACGTCTTTCCGAGTCACGTTGGATTGTTGAACAATCGACCCACCAGGAGGATCCATGATAAACTTCCCCTTTGACGCCTAACCCGGTGTGAGTTGGCACCTCGAACGCGTGGTCCTATCATGTGCCACTACTTGTTATCCACCGAGTGTGTGACATGTAGTCACCAAATGTCAGATACCGTCCCCCCTGGTTTCCCAACTCTTCCGCTACACTCCTCCAAACCTAACCTGATACTAGCTGGCACCACAAACACTTAGATAAATCACCACTGGCCTCTTGTTAAGACACATATCCATGTTGTTGACTACCACATGGCATTTTTACCACTCGACATGTGGCACCCATTTACCCTATGGATCCTTGTCCAAAAATTCCAAATCAGCATGACACGTGGCACCTCCTCTGAATGACACGTGGCCTCCCATGGGGACTAACGTGGGGTACACGTCATTGTTTCACATTGGTATCATCCTGTCGAGTGCTGACACTTGCCTCTTTGGCGTTGCCTACGTGACATCTCCTAGTGTCACATCGGATCACCGGATCGTCGAGCATTGACCCTGCTTGCACCTTCGATAAACCTAATTTACCTGATTCGACATGCATTGGAACCCAAGGTACATGGCCTTATCGCAGGCCACCACTTGTATCAATCCATGTTGCAACATGTGGCTACTGGGCACTAAGCTTCCTAGCTTAATCGGATCACAAGACTCCTCGACAAGCTGAGGCCGATTGACCCCTTTGGCCCAGAGTTAACAGTGGAGATCTATCCACCCTCTCCTTGCTCAACCTGTGATTGTGACACGTGACATGACCATTGATTAACACGTGGACCTTCACATGGACCCGGTGTCACTTCCCATCATTAGACTCATAAAAGGGGAGCAGTAGGGTCCGCGACAATCAATAGTTGTCACTCATCGTGGCTTTTTGTTATGAGGGAAATCACTCTATGGCAGGGTGTAAACCACAATAGACAGAAATGACTGCAGAAATCAATTCCAATCTCAAGTATGTTATATAAACAAACATGCTAACAAGACAAGATAAAGAGCCTACCTCGTCCAGACATTCAATGAAGTCCATCATTCAGCACTTGACTCAAAGCTATATACCTGGAACTTGTCCTCAACAACCAAGATACACAAGCATATGGTGATCATTTATAAAGTTAGGACATAAAATAGCATAATCCATCAATATTCATAACAAATACACCCATGGAATAATAATTCAAATATTTGCAAGACATTAATTGGATGAGAAAAGAGTATTTCTATTAAAATGTAATCAACATAAGTGTATGAATAACAAACTTCTGTGTCGGCACATTCGGAACCGAGAAACTAAGTCCCTTCCAGTTGGGCCTCCACCACTTCAATCCTCCACCAAAGGCAATCTCATATAAGAGAGACAATCAGGTTCTCCATCAAATAGGTAAGAGCTTGGCAGTTGAACAATGTGTTCGGACTTAAAAGGACAAAGGGATCCAAACTCAATATGAAGTGAATAATTTCTCCAAATTAACTTTGCTCTCAAAGTTGAGATCTTTCTCCTTTTCTCCACATCTTGGATATGGCCCATTTATAGCCTTCAAATGGAACTGAAGGGTCGAGTCAAAACGTTTTCAGTATATGGAAGGTCAAGGATCGTGGATCTCATGACATGACATGGAAACCTGACACCATTTTTTAGTTTTGGGCACAAAACCCAATGTACGTGGGTTGTAATGGTGCAACCTGTGTATACACATGTTGTATAGTTGTTAGGGCACTTATATGTGGAAAGATATGTTTTTTATCTCTGGGGATTGCAATAAGAGACTTCAAGTCTGCATAGGGAAATGGAAAATGCCTTCTGAGCAAGTTGCATGGGGTGAGGAAAATATTTCTATAACAGATGCCCCCTAATGTGTGAGGTCAAAGGAGTATATGCGATGACCGAAATACATTATAATTCCCAGAAGTGGAGTAATGGAGACCTAGATGGACAAACTAGTTGCTCATAAGAATATTACAATCCATAATTACTTTGTGCACATGGATGCCAATTTGAATTACACTACAGATCCATGTAGAAATATACCAAACAATTGTTCATGGCCACGAATAGGAAATACAAAGGTAAATACATGCAAGAGGTTGTCATAGTCATGAATAAGGCCCAGTGAAAATCAGTCTCAAAATCAATATGAAGATATATCTATACAATGGAGTACAATTTGATCTCCCATGATCACTAAATTCATATATGTATTGGTCCAATGAATGATAGCAACAACTCAGGGAAGTTGCGACTATGAACCGATGTCTTCAAGTCTTCTACATGATCCACCAAAGGTGCAAGTCTACATCATGTGAATAAAGGAGTTGAGGTTGAACACAATGAGACTTTGTTTGATTACTGGTCATTAAGGTATACCGTTAATAAATCCGAGACAACCTACTGATAATGAAAGTAGGTATCAAGGCACCGAGTACATTCTTACAAGTGTGAATAAAGGAGTTGAGGTCGAACACTTGAAGAATCCATCGATTATGAGACATTGATGTATTCCCAATTATCAATGGCAAGAGAACATGCCACTGATGACTACAAGCCTCTAGGTACTCATAATAATCTAGGTCTCATTTCCAGAATAGATGAGTTGAAGTCGATGGAAGGAGACTCACTGAAAGGAGAGAATTAAGGAATCTTTGATCAGTCAACATGAGGTACAAAGAAGAATCTTTATGATTTGGAGGAAGTCGGACGAAGAACATGTTCACGAACCAACGAACTTGTACATCTTTCGCATGCACCAGATGCAAGCATTGCATGAAAAAGACCCTCTGAATAGTAGCCAATAAGGAAAACTGTCGACAAAGACGAGGAAACCACCAATAAGGCTAATGGCATCCAAGACATTGCATGAATTCCAATGTGTGAATAGATTTCTTGTCGTCGAACACACTGGATGTGAGACTCCTTATGAGTTTCTTTCTGGAAGTAAGACCTCTTTCTTGCTCATTTATTATGAGTAACTAGGGCTTGATCTTCATCGCTTGATAGCAATGCTTCTCGGTTAGCTACTCTTGCTTCTTCTTGAACACATTCTTCCCAAAGACTATCAAAGTGTAACTTATCCTTTCTGGCACAAATAGTTTGGATGAATGCATCCCAAGGTCTTGTGATACCATTAAGGGATGTCATTATAAGTTCATCTTCATCTATAGTATCTTCAATTGCTTCTAGTTGTTCTTTGAATTATGATATTCTGGAGAAATATTCCTGAATTTTTTCTCCTTTCTGCATCCTTGTACTTTTGAGTTGAGTTCTTAGATTCATCTTCTAATTGATGTTCTTTCCTTCATATAATTTGGTTAGAGAATCAAACATTTATTTTGGAGTCTTCTTTGAATCCACTTGAGGAATCAAGTGATCTTTAATAGAATCTGCAATGATTCTCTTGGCCCTAACTGTGTCCTTTTGGTGTTTTTCTTTAGCTACCGGATCGACAGGTTCTGGTACATCTTATTTAATGAATCTTGCTAGGTCATTCTCTTCAAGAATGAGTGCAATCCTATATTTCTAGGCATAGAATTTTTCCACACCTTCTAGCTTGTCAACATGCTTAGTGCTTGCAGACATCTTTACCTGGAGCTAGGAAAATGAACAAAAATTGAAAATGCTTATAATTTAATTTTGAACTTACCAAGAGGTGCGCTTGGTTGAGTCGAGTAGCCTGGTGCAGTTGAATTTCAGAAAATCCAAAATTTTCCCCTTCAAACTTGACCAGCGAAATTCTGGACTGGAACTTATGGTTTTTTGGTACTCCTGGTTTTCTAGTACTTCTGGTTTCTTGGTACTGGTGAAAACTAGGGTTTCACTTTCTGAGAGTTCTATCCACTGAAAAGGTGTGTTGAAGGTGCCAATGAGTTCCCTAGGCTAGGGCGCACTTTTCTAGATGATTTTTGGGCTGAAATTCCTCTTCAATAAAAGCCCTAATTTTATTGTACGACAATAGCGGCGTTTTTCTTTATCCAATGAAAGATGCTCTCTTAAGCTTAGCTCTGATACCATGTTAAGGTTTAAGTTATTATTAGGTTTCTTTTCAATTTACTAGATAATCATAGCATAGATAGGATCACTAAGAGAAACACAATCACAAGATACACATCATTTATCCTGGGAAATCCTCATGGGGAATGTTGGTCCAATTATTTGCATAATATATTACCAAACATAAATTATCAACTGGGATTCGTAATTAGTAGATTTGATGCACTATATGTGCCGATAAAAGATAGGTTCCTATGTTTGTTTAGTATAGATTAGATAAGAAAACCATTTAGAAACCAATACACTCTTAAAAATAACAATCTTCACATGACTTGAAAGCTGGAAAGCAAAACTCATAAACAAGCAATAGATCTTGCCCAGTTGATAGACCTGTTCATTGATGGCTCATGAAAGGAAAATATGAACTTTGATTATATCCCCTGAAACAACTAAACTAACAAGTGGGATGCTCCATTAAAGCTCATGTATGGTGAAATATGGAGATCCAACTGTTCCTGCATTACCACACTTTGCAACACATTCGAATAGTGAAATCAAAGTAAATAACATAAAATAAAAATAACAAATACATGAAATGAAAATATACACTAACAATTTACAATAAGCTTACCAAGATGGATCGGTGGCCCTTGTTGATGCCAACATGGAAGCTTTATATCAACATATGATAACTTCGAAGAGAAACAAAATCAATGAATCCAAACTTGCATTAATCTTCAACAGGTAGGATTACAAAAGGAGTATCTTCATGAATCCAATCTACATCATAACAATTCTCCTCAAGAACCTATCTCATAAAAATTCCCTTAATCTACATAATGAATCATCTTTCTCAATCTACATAATAATGATTCTCATCTGATCTACATAATAATAATTCTCCCCCCCTCATGAAGAGAAGGCACTCTCTTTTATACATGAGATCTTTGAAAAGGAGATAAACATCTCATAATTACAAATCCACTTTTCTCTCAACCCATTTCCATTTATTACAAAATACAATCCCTTCAAATCCTCACACATATCTCTCATATATCTTGGATAAGATATGACAACTAAATCTCCATGATCTTCTCCTTGGATTAGTATTGAATTATCTCCTCAAATATTGAAATGGTGGAGGAAGTATTCGAAAAGTCTTTTGAATTAATCCTTCACATATTCCTACACATGATAAAGCTCACACATTTTTTAGATATATGAAAACATGTCAATTTTCTAATATTTAATCACAAATTCCCTTTTAGTACTAAAATAAATGATTTGGAAAATAATAAGGTTTAACCCATATTTAATTATGAAAATGGTATCATGAAAGGTTAATGGGGCGATGAAATGTGAAGACTGATGAAGGGAAAGGTGGATGGAAAGATGACATTTATGAGTCCCAACATACCCCCCAACTGAACTTGTTGCATGTCCTCATGCAACCATGCATGGGTCTTCTCAAGAAATTTTGGCATCTGAACTTTGGCTTTGAGTGATGATAATGAATATTTCTAGGATGGGATTTATATGAGGAACAACTGAAATTTTCTTATGGTTGGTTTTTGTGTGACAACCATGAATATAGAGAATGTTGGTTCTTATGTAAACAACATTCATTTCGTTATTTGTTCGCTTGTTGTTATGATAATAAAATGTTGGTTCTTGTGTAAACAACATTCATTTCATTATTTGTTCTGTCGTTGTTATGATAATAATTTTCCCACTTTCCTGTTGGAATAAGAATACATCACTGAGTATAAGAAATCCCTTTTTACATATTTTTGAATCATGCCAATATGTAAATCAATGCTTATGAAGCAAAGTGAAACAAAATATTGTTGGAAGAAAAAAAAAATGTTGGTAAATGGTAAATGAGACGAAAGATGGAATGGTGGTGGAAAAATGGAGTGATGATAGCGAATATAGTTCTTCCCGCCCAATTGAATTGGTTTCATGTCCTCATGCAATGTGGCATGAGTCATAGAAGTGAAAAGGAAAGGGAGCATGGTGAGGGATTTTTCCAAATTCATTCACTCTAGCATGTAAGGAATTGCATGATTAAAAGGTAGAAAACAACATACCTCCACTTACCCAAAATGTTGATGAACTATGCAATAGGAATATGGTTGATGCGGCTGCTGGAGCATGGAAGATGTCACAGCTGCAAGATCATGTGAAAGGTGAATTCTACTGTAGCTGCGACTGTTGTCACTGTTGGATCAAAGAGTGTGAAGTGGAGGAATCTGAACTGTTGTTGATGAATCATGGAAAAGAAGAAGTATGAAAGTGGAACTGTAGTGCTCTCATAAAGCCGAAGTCATGCTGCTGTAACTGTTGGGGAGTCATGAAAAAGTGTATAGTCTTCACCCACTACTAATCCTGATGGTACAATTCAAGTCATGTGAATGAATGTGTCGATGTCGAGCATGAAGAGAAGTCATTGGATTACCGACCATTGATGAATGTCATTAACCAATGCGAGGCAACTCATCATTGATGTCAATGAGTGCCAAGGTACCCGAGTACATCTTGCGAAGTGCGAATGAATGAGTTGATGTCGAGCCACTTGCATCTAACGATCAAGGGACAATGATGTATTCCCATGATTGTCAGCGAGAGAACTTGCCATTAAGGCATGCAAGCCTCTAGGTACTCAAAAGGAACTCTAGTCTATATCCCAGATAAGGTGTTGAGGTCGATGGGGCAAGACTTGTTGAAAGGTGGGCCTTAAGGAATCCCACATCAGTCAACGCGAGTTTGGAAAAATGATTGGTAGGACTATAGAGGAAAAGGTCTCGGTAGCAACAATGTGTATGAAAAAGAAAGCAGGGTAATGTAGTCGTCAAAAGGGGAACTGAATGGTTTTATTTGCAAGGCAAAATGAATGGAAAATAGGAAAGAGATGTATGCGACTCGAAAATATAGGCGCATGCAAAGTCATGAAGGATAAGGTGATAGAAAATGGATTCCAGCATGGATAATCAATGTGTGTTGAAGGAAAAATGAGGGTAAACATTCATGACGCAAATGGGTTTATGAACGGTTTCTTGTGTAACTGCAAACGTCATGATATGTATGAAGATCAACTCCTTCAAGCTGTCCAAAAAAGCATGTTTCATGGAAAGAGTTTGTGATTTTTCGAAAATCACTTCAGAATGAGATGCGATCATCTTCATTCCTGTAATCGAACTTAGTACTAATCCTGCAATTAAACTTGTGAGACCATCGTAAAACAAAAATGCAAGATTAAGCATGAATGCGACAAATTAAAGAGATAAAAAAAATGTGTTTTACCTTGTGTCGTTGCGTGCTTATTCCATTGTTGATTGCTGCATGAAGCGACTTTAAGAAACCAAGTTAGCTCAAATATTTTATTGTTTTCAGGATTTATGAAATATCCATTTGCAATTTTTTTTATTTTTTTTGTAAAACAAAGAAAATAAAGAAAATTATTATAATCATTTTATTTTTTATAACCAAACAAAAAAAATAAAAGATTATTTAAAACAAAGAAAAATAAAAAAATTATTATTATTATTATTATTATATATATATATATATATTAACAAAATAAAACAAACAAAGATTATTTCTTTATTTTAGTTAGTTTATAAATTAAAATAATATATAAAGAGACATGTGTGGGCTCTGTCAATCGGCGAATAGGGATATGAGGAGTTGACATGAGCTCCACAACCGTATGGACAAGTAGCTGGGAAACAGTTTCTCAAAGCACAATTAACGCAAACAGAACTTAGGCGGACTTCGTGTCCACACTGTGAATTTCCATCCTGTGCAGCAGAGAAGGAGCTTGTTCGGAGGGATTTCCATATTTATTCACGGATCTCAATATCAATCTGCTTCTAAATTGTTGCATATGTATCCACAAAATATCTGTAAAACGTGAGACACATCCGAAGATCCGTAAATGCTTAAACAACTTTCTCCTCATCTAAGGGGTAAATCGCTACATTAGTGGCACATCCATATATACGCCTTTGCAATTGTGTACTGAATTTGCAATTTGTTTGGGAAAGATTGATGATGAGACTCCAGAAACGAGGATGGTGAGCAACCTCCAGATTATATGACAGAGCAGATTGAAATCAATGAGAAGATGAGGGCAATCCTCATTGATTGGTTGATAGAGGTGGATCTGAAATTTGACTGGATGCCAGAGACATTGTATCTCATGGTGAACATCATCGATAGATATCTTTCTATTCAGGCTGTTACAAAAGGGAAATTACAACTAGTGGGTATCACTACAATGCTTATAGCTTGCAAATATGAAGAACTTTGGCCTTCATAGGTCAATGAGTTTTTCGGCATCTTTCCACAAGAATACACATCAGAACAGATGGTGGTCGTGGAGCATACAATATTAAATCAATTGAAATTCAATCTTACATTTTCCACTCCATATGTATTCCTCGTCCGGTTTCTGAAGGCGGCTGGTCTTGACAAAGCGATGGAAAATCTGGAATTCTTCTTGGTTGAGTTGTGTTTGCTTCATTACACGATGATTAAATATAGTGCATCAATGCTCATTGTTGTTGATGTCTACACTGCTCAATGCACTTTGAGAAAGGATACTTGTTGGAGTAAAACACTTTCCCTTCACATAGGCTACTATGAAGAAGACCTCAAGGAATGTGCACACTTCATGGTTAACTTCCACATGAATGTAGGAAGAAATAAGCAGGGAGTTGTTCACAGGAAGTATTCAATACCATTTTTTCTGTTATGTTGCTTTTTAGCCCTTGCCAACTTACCTGGCGATGACAGTTGCAACTCAAGCAATTGATGAATATGCACAACGTGTTTACTTCTGGAAGCCTACCCCTTGAGGTGTTAAAGAAAATAAAAAATAAAAAAAGCAATTCAAATTCACATAAAATTAAAGAAAATCAATTTATGAGAAAACGGAGATAAATTATTTGTGAATTAAAGATGAAATCGATTAGGCATGTTTTCAAAACATTAATTTATTCATTCTTGAAAAATTTAAAGATATCCTACACTTTCTACACTTTCTGATCCTCGTGATCACACGAAGCACGGAGGAGAGCATACTTATTCAACGCTAAAGCAAAAATTGAAAATAACGTCCTACCTACACTACGCTAAAAAGAATGGAGATTAGTTAAGTGTAGTCAAACTTCCAGTGTAACCATAAGCACAACAGTAATAAGAATATGTTCATTGTGAATTTCGCAAACGATAATCGAAAATAGACATAAATGTGCGAAATTGATGGTTGAAATTGTAAATTAACAAAATAAAAAGAAAAATTGAATGGATCTAACCTGGTACCTGCTTGAAACCATCGATCAATAATGCTTTCGTAGACATAGTTTTCACTTCACAGATCGTGTCGCAACTCCTCATTATCCTCCTTGATCTCCTGCTCACGTGATTGTTCGTCATCATATGTATAGAGTTCCTTGTATGTTGTTTCATCGTTTGCCTCTAGAGGAGTAATTAAACTTTCAGCTGTTGTCAAGATATCCTCTTCCAGAGAAGAGGAGATCCTGACTTTTGTTAGCATCTGAGTGAGTTGTTCCAAGCTTATACTCATAGTTAAACCATATTGAAAAAGGAGAATGATTTATCATCAAAGATTTGAATTTTAAAACTAAGAGATTGAAACTATTTGTAAAGATAAAATACACCAAACTTGAACTCCTTGCATTACTAAGACCCTACTATCACCAGGTTATCTATTCGCACAGTTATCTCATCAAAAATAAAAAAATAAATTTGCATAAATGAAAACACACTTTTGCATAAAAGGAAGAGGACGACGCCAAAATGTTGGTGCAATTATTTGCATAATATATTACCAAACATAAATTATCAACCGGGATTTGCAATCAGTAGAGTTGATGCACTATATGTGCCGATAACAGATAGGTTTCTATGTCTGTTTAGTATAGATTAGATAAGAAAACCATTTAGAAACCAACACACTCTTAAAAATAACAATCTTCACACAACTCGAAAGATGGAAAGAAAAACTCATAAACAAGTAAAAGATCTTGCCCAAGTGATAGACATGTTCATTGATGGCTCATGAAAGGAAAATATGAACTTTGATTATATCCCCTGAAACATCTAAACTAACAAGTGGGATGCTCCATTAAAGCTCATGTATGGTGAAATATGGAGATCCAACTATTCCTGCATTACCACACTTTGCAACACATTCGAATAGTGAAATCAAACAAAATAACATGAAATGAAAATCTACACTAACAAATTACAATAAGCTTACCAAGCTAGATCGGTGGCCCTTGCTGATGCCAACATGGAAGCTTTAGATCAACAGATGATAACTTTGAAGAGAAACAAAATCACTGAATCCAAACTTGCATTAATCTTCAACAGGTAGGCTTACAAAAGGAGTATCTTCATGAATCCAATCTCCATCATAACAATTCTCCTCAAGAACCTATCTCATAACAATTCCCTTAATCTACATAATAATGATTCTCATCTGATCTACATAATAATAATTCTCCCCCCCTCATGAAGAGAAGGCACTCTCTTTTATACATGAGATCTTTGAAAAGGAGATAAACATCTCATAATTACAGATCCACTTTTCTCTCAACCCATTTCGCTTTATTACAAAATACAATCCCTTCAAATCCTCACACATATCTCTCATATATCTTGGATAAGATATGACAATTAAATCTCCATGATCTTCTCTTTGGATTAGTATTGAATTATCTCCTCAAATCTTGAAATGGTGGAGGAAGTATTCGAGAATTCTTTTGAATTAATCCTTCACATATTCCTACACATGATAAAGCCCACACATTTTTGAGATATATGAAAACATGTCAATTTTCTAATATTTAATCACAAATTCCCTTTTAGTACTAAAATAAATGATGTAGAAAATAATAAGGTTTAACCCATATTTAATTATGAAAATGGTATCATGAAAGGTTAATGGGGCGATAAAATGTGAATACTGATGAAGGGAAAGGTGGATGGAAAGACGACATTTCTGAGTCCCAACAGGGAAGAAAACCCAGCAAAAACTTCCTTAATATAGATAGCCAATACAATGCCAAGACAATAAACCAAACACTAGAGAATATCCTCTACTGAGAAATGTGCCTCTCTCTCTAATCCTTCTTCTCCAACTGCAGCTACCAAACTTGCACTCTAGATGATCGAATGAGTGAGTGAACAAATGAGGCACTAGCTTCCTTTATTTATACAAACTAATAGGTGCTGAAAAGGTGTCTCTTCGCTGGGCAGGGCTAACTTGTCTTCTGAGTGGTTAAAACCACTTAAAATTGCATGTGGGCCAACTTCTCAATTTGCATAATATATTTAGGGTTTGACCAATTTGCAAAAGGGGATTTGGTCAATGACAATGACCGACATGATCAATCCACAAAAGGGGATTGATATAATGAATAATAAATCAATAATAAATAGAATACTCTTTGCAGTTACAATATTTCAACAGTTTTTCAAAGGAATATACAGTGTCATAATTTTTGAACTACATGAGCGACAACCAAAGCTAGCTTTTCAACATGAGAATACTTGAGTTCAACATCGACTAAGTTTTGAATAAGATAGTAAATGACATGCTCACAGAGCTCGTCATCCTCTTGAACCAACACCATACCAATCGTCTCTTCAGATGCGGAAACATAAAGCAAGTAATCTCTACCGTAGTCTAGAGACTTTAGCAGAGGTGTCTATACCAAGGCTTTCTTCAAAGCATCGAAGGATTCTTGGGTTCGCTCATCCTAGATAAAAGGAGTTTTCTTCTTCAAGAGACACATGAAACCCTTAGTAATATTGGCATAGTTCACTATAAACCATCGTAAAAAGTTAACTTTCTCTTGCAAACCTTGAAGTTGATGAATAGTGTGTGGGGGATGCAATCGATGTATTGCCTCAAACTTTAACGGATCTACCATGATCCCAGTCTCAAAGACTAAAAATCCTAGAAGTGGACTTGACCTAATGCAAAAGATGCATTTATGAGGGTTCAAATGGATGCGATAATCGTGACATATTTCAAAAACTAGCCGAAGGTGTTTAGGGTGATCCACTCTCTTACGGAAGTGAGAAGCAAGATCGTCGAGATAGGCTTCGACTATATGCTTGATATCGTGAAATGTGAAGTTCATAGCTCATTGGAAGGTTGCTCCGACGTTCTTAAGGGTGAAAGACATCTTCTGGAATGTGAATGTACCCCAAGGTAAAATCAATGTCGTCTTATATTAGTCCTCGAGCTTAATCTGAATTTTGTTATACCCTGAAAATCCGTCCATAAAATAAAAAACTTCACTTCCCACACATTCGTCGAGAATCTGATCGATGAAGGGTGTCAGGAAGTTGTCTTTGGAACAGGCTTTATACATGTCATGAAAATCCATGCATACGTGGATGGTTCCTTGTTTTTTATTCACATGAACATGATTAGATACCCATTCAGTCAAGGGAACCGGGTAGATAAAACCAACATTAAGCAACTTTTCTACCTCAACCTTTATAGCAGGGGCTTTCCTAGGATTGACAACTCTAAGTTGTTGTCGAATAGGTTTAACATCCAGGTAGGTTTTAATCCCATGTTCGACAATTTGAAGGTCAATTCCTAGCATCTCTTCAAATGACTAAGCGAATACGTCGCAAAATTATTTGAAGAGCTTGGTGTAGATCATAATTTCTTTCGACGAACAATATGCACTGATGTATACATTTTCAACCTTGCCAGTAATACGAGAGATATAGATCGTGATGGTAGGAGAGATACTCGCCATGTTTCCTTCAGCATAAATGTTGTGTGTATCAAGTGGAACTATGACATGACTGACTATCTCGCTCAAGGTAGATCTAAAATCATCTTGTTCGATTCTGGCAAGATCTGGGAGAAAATAAGAGCGATGATGCATATCATCCCATGGCCTGTCAGAACCATTCATGGCCTCTATGATAGCTTCATCCGAAGGTAAAGTCTCATTGAGGAAGTCACATGAACAAGATGATGAAGTGGCCCACACAAGCTCTAGAACAAGATCCTCCTCGTTCGTCTGCGAGGTAACATGATCCAGATTGGTGGAAGGGTCAAGAATATATTAATACTCTATCTCTACAACCAATAGTGGCATGGCCATTCCAGTATGTAACTGACCTTCACAAGACGCAGTCTAGGAAGGTAGGGTCCAAGGATTGTTAAAATACAAAGTGCAGAAAGGAAAAAACCTCTTTGATGAAGAAGACCTATTGGACATGGCATATATATGATGAACTAGTGCAATTAATTTGAAGGTAGCCATAAGGGATGAATACATTCCGACACCGATATTCTCAGTTTTCGGCTGAGAACTTTCGATCATGGGGGTCGACAATCCAACAGATGCATTTCAACTAGCGTATGCAAAGGACAATTGGTTGATCATCATGATCTTCTCATTGTGAGGAAATAAAAGAGTGAGGAAGACGAACGATAGGATTTTAGTCATAGCATAAGTCCAAATGCATCCTAGTAACAAGTTATAGTCGAGGGGCAGATCGACCACCTCAACATCCACCTCTATCATCATCTATGTGTTGGACAACTGAGAGGGGGGGTGAATCAGTTGTTACTGTGCTTAAACAATTATGTTGTTTTTGAAATCTTTACAAGGCACTTAATGATGATCACAATAATGCAGAGAAATAAACAAAAGCACATTCAACATCAGTCACATATATGAGAAAGACAGAGACAGATAGTTCCCGAGGAAACCCATACAGGGTAAAAACCTCTTTTTCTTTATATGATAAGTATTATCTACATTCTTTACATTATCATACATATGATCACCAACTCATTGTGAGGCTACAACCTCTGGTTTTGCAAGCTGCAACTTGCTGAG
>ML834958.1:34295-64130 GCA_009831015.1 Picea engelmannii
TAGAAAATGTTTCCTATGGGGTGTGGCATGAAATGAAGCTCCTGAATCTACTACCCAAGACTCAGAAATATTATCTACAGAAAGAATCAAAGCATATTGTAACACATCACCTGTTACATTTGCTTCCTGATTTCTCTCCTGCTATCCATCTCTTTGTTTCTTTGGAGCTCTGCAGTCTTTCTTCAGATGTCCTTTCTTCCCACAATTCCAACAATCTATCTTTGCAATTCTGGATTTGGATCTTCCCTTCCTAGAATTTTTGCGGTTTCCTGAGTCCTTTCCTCTATCCTTTTGTCTTCCCCTGTTCTCCATGTTCAACGCATTTCCTGATGTCTCACCTGTGATTTTCCGTCGCATTTCCTCACTAAGGATAACACCAACAACATCATCAAATTTTAAAGTATTTGAACCATAGATAGAGTTACTTACATCCATGACCAAGCCATTCTAGCTTTCTGGCAATGAGCACAAGATTAAAAGAGCCCTAACCTCATCATCAAAGTCCACTTTTATAGAACTTAGTTGATTAGTAACCGTATTAAATTCATTTAAACGATCTGCAACAAACCCACCTTCTGACATCTTCATATTAAATAATCTCTTCATTAGAAATACCTTATTCAACATCGAGGGTTTTTCATACAATTTGGCCAACGTATCCATAAAACCCTTCGTTGAATTTTCTTTCGAAATATTGAAATCCACCGACGCTACCAGGCTCAGTCGTATCGTTCCTAGAGCCTTTCTGTCAAGAATCTCCCATTCTTCATCCTTCATGGATGTCGGCTTCTTTGCTACTCCGCTCAATGGTAGGAATAGATCCTTTTGATATAAATAGTCTTCCATCTGTATCTTCCATAACTGGTAGTTTTTGCCATTAAATTTCTTGACCATAAACTTTCCATCTTCTGACATTGCTCCCACTCAAACTAGGAACCCTCTTTTCCTACAAGTTACCTTATGCTCTGATACTAGTTGTTAGAAAAACAGGACCGCGGAGAAATAAAATAAAATAAAAGGTAGAAACAAAACACAGAAGACACACAATAAAAGAGATACACAAATTTACGTAGTTCACCCAGTGTGGGCTACGTTCACCAGAGAAATTTCCAGGTCCTTCCTTTATTATTATCCAGCAAATGAAGGGATAGAACCTACAGCAAAACCCGTTGTAACTTCCTCTTCTTTTTCTCATAGTCTCCTCTCTCAAAATACAATATTCACCACCATCCATAGCCACGATACATTTCCCTCATAAAAGAGGGTTGCCTTCTAGGGAAAAAAACCCTAACATAATCTCTAACATTAGATCTGCGACCTTATAATGAATGGTCCAGATTTACAATGAAATTACAATATACTTTTACAAGGCAATTTTTTCTTCGGGGGCTTCACCCCCAAACCCCCACTGGGGGCCCGCTTGCCCCCAGTCGACGAGATAGTCCCCCCGAACCCCGTAGATGGGGTACCCCCCCTCTGCACTCCCCTGCGTGGAAGAGTGTACATACTTCTGGGGTGTAAATACTTCATGGGGTATAAACACGACTGAAAGTAAAAGACCTATAAATCAAGAAGATAATCAGGCTCCACAACCAACAATAGTTGTTTAAAAACAAAGAGATTTTTTTGTGAAGGGGCATGTTACCAACAAAAACCTCTTTTATTTTTAACAAATTCATCTCCATAGTTTTAGAAACTTCTTTTGAAGGTAAGGAATAAAACAGGAAAAATAGAGCATTTCCTGTATTTGATTTATGTTTTTTCTTCTTTTTGTTGTGTTCATCTTTGCTTCTTGAAATCTTGTATCTTCTCTTGCTACCCGGAAATCCATTGTTAAACATGAGTCTTCTCCGTATTCATCTATTTCACTACCTTTCAGATTTCTCTGATATTTTCTTTGTCAGATCTAATCTTGACCTTAAATTTGGGGAACTCATCTTGAGGTGCAGACTCATTCAGATTTATGTCAGCTTTAGTCTCTCTCAAATTAATCTAGTACCTAGAAACTAATCCTGAGTTGTTCTCTTCATCTGAAATAGTTGAATCCATGGCTTCAGGTATGTATGATAGGTGGTCTGAATCTACAAGATGGCTTTATGTACTTTCATGGACCTTACTTATACTTTCAGCAGGTGCTTTAGCTCGTGACAATCTGGTAGTGGCTCTTGTTACAGGTCCTGTAGAGGATGGAATAACCTACTTGTCTCTTTTTGCTAGTTCTTTATGTAATGGGGGTTTGTTTTCCCTTTGTTTGAAATCTGTTTTAGCATCCTCGGAATGATATTCTATAACTATGACATCTTCTTTTTTGATTGAGGGATCAAACATAGCTTTAGACATCAGTCTGTATTTGTTGGTAATTCTAGTTGAATTCCTCCTAGGTTTTTTAGACACCGACACATATTTCTTCCTCTGTCCTTTAACTAAAACACCTCTCTTACTGGTTTCTAGAGATTTATGCCTGCCTGAGGGTTTAACATCATAATCTTCATCAAAATCTTCTTCTATTTTTAAATTTGCCTCAGAAAACATTTTGTTTTCTGTCTCCAATTTGGGTCTCTTACCTATGTTGGTCCTTGTTACCATGATGGCAGACAACTCTTCTTTAACAGGGGTTTCATCAACTGGGAAACTTGGTTCCTGTGCAACAGACCTTTTTCCTTTACCCTTTTTTTGTTTGCTAGGTTGTGGATCAGGGTTTAGGGACTGGATTAACCAACTCCAGGCTTTCTGTACCTTTCTCCGAGTAGAAACGACCAGAGTTTTAATTAAGACTTGTTGGAACAAACTACTCTTTGTAGTGGAGGGGTGTGACTCCACTCTTTTTGACATTTTTGCCAGGATTTTGAGTAAGAAATAGGGAAAATTTAAAGGATAATCAACATTCATATGCATTAACAATCTAATATGGTAGATGTAAATCAATGAAAATATTCCTTCGTAGGTAATATACCTGTGGATGATGATTAAAGAAGTGTGTTATTCCTGTCTAATCCAACTTTGAGGAACTCCCTTTCTCCAATCTGGGTTTTTCTTATCTGGTAGCAAAAACTAATTAACAAACTCTGTGACTCTATGCTCTTTCTTCCACCATCGCTCTCCTTTGACTACCAATCTGCAAGCTTTGGCGATGGATTATTCTGTCACCAGCATCAACAATTTTCTGATATCCACTTCATAGATACATGTTCATCATAACCTTGGAAGGTAGTGAGGAATTTGAACCATCCATCATCTCTAAATCACTGCTCCATCTACGGATATGCTTCAATAAGCTCAGCGCCCTCAGGTTCCAATCTGACCACTTGCCCACTTCTCTTATGCGCCATATTAATAACCCAATGCTACAACTGGCACTGTTGAAATTCTTAATTTACAACCTGCAATTGTTAGCATATAACAGTTCTTCTGAGAAAACACCTATGCTTATAATTCAGAAAAATCAGAACGACGAGTGATAGGTTCAAATAATGATCTTTGGGAATTGAACAATTTGAAATGAGTCCTTTGCAAGTACAGAACAATTTGATCATGTAATGGTTTGAATCATAAAATGATTTAAGAGCTATCGTGGGACACATGTGAATTCTTAGTCCACGATCTGTGCAATCATAACAAAATCAGGGTGGCAGGTGCATATTAAGGCATGATTATATTTTCACTACGTGAATAATGTTATTTCGGTAGCGCTATTAATGACTAGAAGAATTTTGAATTTTCAAAATTCAAACAGGCATATGAAGTGACACATCTTGTAAAACCATGTCTTAAATTTCCAGACTTAAAGAAATTATTCAAAAAGATAAAATGCAAATCATAACAAGCTAAAAACAAGGATTAAAATCAAATGAAAGTAGACAATGAAGTGAAGGTAGGAAGGGTTTGGGATTAGGGTTTCTCACTAAAGCCTAGCAAAATTAGAGACTAACACTGGCTCCTTCTGGGGATGTAGTTTTGATAATAAAATCCAAGAACTGTAGACCAATGTGCCCTTTCCTCTGTGTATCCATACAACGCAACCTACAAACTTTTGCCTTTGCAAACATTTTGTTTATGCTATGCCTAGTCCATTGGGCTTGTGGAGTCATTCATACTGTCACCATATATCTACAATCTTTAATCGAATTTTGAACACACTAATGAAAACAAAATTATTTTTGCAAACCAACAAACTGAAATGAATCTTAATACTTGTATGGTGATCTTATTCGTCTATCTTATTCATGTTATCTCCTCAAATAACTTGGTGGAGATTTTTCTTTTTAGGTGATAGATTGTGGTCCAAAATTTATTTCTAAATTTTTGTAGGTAGGTTAGAGAGTCTATTTTCTGTAAATAAACTCAGAAAGAACTTTTGATTTGATTTGGTCAAGCAAAAGATAGAATCTCAAGTTTCGGTCATTTAGGCGAGCCTAAAACGCGCTCATTAACCACCAAAAGCCTTCATTCTAGGTAGTTAAGAGGGAAAAGCAAAAACACAGTTAACTACCGAAAAGATTTCAATGGGAAAAATGAAAATATCGTGCTTTCGCATGAGCCAGTTGTCAATCGGTGCAATCATGAAGACATAACCGCCGAAAGTCCATGGAGGTGGTAAGGTATGCTTTTTCTTGTTGTATCTATCCAAAGATTGATACCCTGTTGTCCTTTTAACTGCGTTTGTCATTTCAAAATTAAGGCTCAGCGAAGACACAGAAATTCATGTGTGTTTCCCAACTATCAGAAATGATTAGTCACATAACCCCTCACTATCTCCAGTCACGAGGACGCAAATCCATTATGACCCCGATTAATCTCTGATTTGATCTCCATTTATTATCAATTCGAATCCAAGAGTCATTGTGACAGTCTTGAGCCCGTGATTTCATCAAGAAAATGCATATCCAGAGACCATAATCCTGTTTTTTGTGGTGATTGTCGAGTGCAGTTCGAGTTCAGCAGATCGTTATCAAGTCAATGGTCATACCATTCAAGCCAAGTCGAGTCATTAGGTATTTCAAAGCCCATACTCTTTCAATCTAATTGTATATCTCACCGAAACTCAAAATTTTTGGCGTGTATTCAGTCAATCCGTTGCCTAAATTTGGTTAGTGATTGAGCTTTGTGATCAGAACTTTGAGTCACCCTGTCCCGTTTGTTTTTCTATGAGTCATACCCCCTGTCACCCTGAATCGTAGAGTTTTTGTCTCCCTGGCACGAAGTTTTTCCTAAATCGCAGGTACAGGTCGACAATCACTAAAATGTTGAAATCAGGGCTAGTTCTAAGGGATGAATTGGATGGAGTTTGGTATCTTGAGGCTCACCCTGAGGTGGTCGAGTTCTTCAAGTGAACTGGATTCTATGCTTATTGTGAAAAACTGACAGGTTTTCACCAGCAGGTGTCTGAAACCTTTGCTAGCTCGTATGATGGAAGTACAACAACAGTGGGAAAGGATCAATTTGTGGTTGATGAGGTAGCCATAGCCGAGTTCACTAGTCTTCCCATAACAGGTGATTGTTGGTTCAAATCAACTATACCTTCAAACATTGAATTTAGATCCTACCTACAGCCTCTGCACAAATATCTTACATGGAAAAAAGACATACCAATGTCTTATCTGGAACCTAAGTGGCAATCTCTCCTGAAGGCAATCTTTGTGTATATCACCAATGGAGGTAGATACAATAGAGTCATGTTCTACCACTTCAAACTTTTAAATCACGTCACAGGGAGATCTCCCATCAATTTACCGTTTTACTTGCACAAAGCCCTCATGAAAATGGCTAGGAAGGTCAAGTCCAAGCCCACTAAGGTGGTAAGTAGATTGTCTCATCAAGGACTCATTACTCTCATTGTCAAAGAGTCATTGAAGAAAATACAGGTAGATTGGAACTACTTCCTCTTCTGGAATGAATTCCAGACTGATTGGCAACAGGAGGAGAACGGTAAAAATGTTGCCACTAAGAAGACCATTATTCCTAAAAGTAGTCATAGAAAACATAAGGGTATCTCACCACCAAGAGAACCGGTAGAATCATCCTCTGTTAAAAGAAAAAGAATCAAAAGAAAGTTACAATTTGAGGGTGAGCAGACCAAGAACCTTGCTGAAGGAAGTAAACCTTTAAACTTACCATATAGTGATTCAAAGCTAGAACAGGAGTTAGCAGAGACACAAGGTGATGAACAAGCTAGAAAAGTTGTAGAATATTGTCCCAACTTGCCTTCACCAACTTCCCCAGAGGCACACAGTCCACCATTGGAAAAACCTTCTTCAAGCAAGCCTAAAGCATCTAAGGCATGGAAAATCAATAAACTCTTGAAACAAGTCTATGAAATGGAAGTCCTAGAAAGAGTTATTAAAAAGGAAAATATAGACTTGATTGAAATAAATGCAGATCTTTTCAACATAAACCAAAGCCTCAAAGAAAAGCATGATAAGATCAAAGATAAGAACAGGGTGTTGATAAGGGAGAACATGAAGTTGTACAGGAAACTTAGAATTCTGAGGCTGAAATTAAAAGATTCTCAATTGCCAACACAGGAGAAAACAGGTTTGGAAACTCTAGCCAACTTAGCTACAACCATGGTAGATTTACAACAGTCTCCACATAGCAAGTTGAATTTCGAAGATCTGCACGAAGAGGAGCTACATCGTCCAAAAAACCTTGAACACTCAGTAAAGCATCAAGGTAATCATTTTTGCAAATTTTGAAGTTTTGACAAAGAAAAGTTTTTGGTGGTTTATGTGAATAGGATGACTGTTCATTAACCACCAAAAGCAAAGCTTTCGGTAGTTAATCCACCCAGGAGTCTTCTATGTTAACCACCGAAAGCCTGTCACTGCCAGAATGACTGAATTTTTGCCCAGATCGGGATTTTTTGAGTTGGAATGGTTTGAAACCTCTTCGAATGGACATTTGTTGAATTATCAATTCAGATCCAATAGATATTTTTGATGGATAAGGGAAAGAAGAGTTTTTTCAATCATTTTTGGTACCTTTTTCAAAGGCAGAAAATCAGGGTTTTGCACACTTCAACAAATTTGAATTGTACCTCTTGGGAGAGTCATCACTCAGCCTTGGAAGGCTATTCTGCAATGCACAAGGACTCTAAAAGATATGAAGACCATGAAATGTGGGATTGACCTCATTTTAAGGATCATTCCCTATCTTTTGCAAACTGAATTTTGACTTTCTATCTTTAGTATATCTGATTCATGCTTTTAGGATCTCAAAACTACATTGTAAAGCTATAAATCCAAAGGTAGAAGATGAACTAAGGGTTCGATTTTGAGTTCTATATGCTACTGTTTTGTATGAAAGACACTTTCTTTAATATATCAACATGCAAGTTTCTTTCATTTGTTACTGTCAGACCTTCTTTCATCTTTGTCTATGCTTATGAGTGGAATTAGTTCTTTTCCTCACCCACCAAGCCTACAGAGGGTGTTTTCTACACTCATACTAATCTGCTTGTTCTTGAAGATATTTTACATGATCTGTCCTCTAAGGGAGAAGAAAGCTTAGCCTTGTTGCTCGGTCAGTTTTACAAGGCCTCTTATTTTTTACCCATCTCTGAATTTTTTTCTCAAAGTGAAGTGATACAACCACTTTATTTAAACTCAACCATTCCATCTCAACCTTCATCTCCTAAAAATTCTTCTTTTGTATCAACCCCCAATACTGCCATGGTTGTCCCTCTAACCAAGATGGAACATATTTTAGCAAATAGGTATCCTCCACTTGTCTTGCCCAATCCCTTATCTGCCATGCCAACCAGAGATTATTAGAAATATATGCCAAAGTTGACCGGAGCTGGGGATTATACTGTTGAAGAACATATAGAATATTTTTATGCTTATGCTGAAAATATTAACATTTCAGAAGAAGATGTTTGGACCAGAGTTTTTGTGCAAAGTTTGGATGGCCAAGCCCGGAAGTGGTTCAAAGAGCTAGCGGCAAATTTAGTCATAGGTATTGAAAAACTAGATGAGGTATTCTTAAAACACTAGGGAGAAAGAAGAGATCTACTATATTACATTTCTGAGTTTGGAAACTTAAGAAGAGAAGATGGGGAGTTGGTCTCAGAATTCATCAAAAGATTTAATAGAATGTTTGGCAAGAACCCTGCGGAAATCAAACAAAGTGATGCATCGGCAAAGATCACATTCTCTGCTGCTTTTGATCCAGATTTTTGTCTAATCCTCAAACAAAGGAGATCAGCCACACTTGCTTTAATGCAAGATGTTTCCCTTGAAGTCAAATCACATATTATGGCATCTCAGAAGCTCAAAGGGAAGGTTGAGAGAAAGAAGTCTTCTATTGAGCCCCCTTCTTCTTCTAATAGAAAAATGGAAAAGATGGCCAAGATGTTGGACAACTTGACATCTGAAATGTCAAAATTGAAGATCCAGAATCAGCAACCAGTAAGGACAAAAGAGCCAAATGCTTTTGTCCCTAGAAATAAGAATGCTTTCCCTTACAGAAGGAACAATCAATAAGTCCAGATCCTTTAGAGAGACAAGAATGCAGCTGATGACTAGAGAATCAGACCCCCTTTCCAAAATGAAATACTAGAAGAAGAACAACAGAAACCACATGATGAAGTTGAAGAAGCAGATGACATAAATTGTTTTGGTGACGAAAATGATTCCTCGTTTTTGACACAAGTGGATTATGAAGAAGCCCTGATGGACCAAGAAATTAATGAGGAAAGTATTGAAGAATCTGTCTACCTGATGGATGATCAGAAAGGTTATAATTTAAGATCCAAAAATGATGCCCCTAAACCATTGCTCGATGCTCCTGTGAAGAAGAAAGAAGTTGCTACCAAGCAGCTTGCTGCTCTTGTAAAATAGACCTCCGCTCCTGCAAAACAACAGTAGAAGCAATCAAATCCCCTAGCCAAGGAGAAAATCATTCTCAAAGCTCCTCCCAATGAGGTAAAAGCTTCTGATAAATCAGCATATTCTTTTAATTTCGAATCAGAAATTCAGAAAGTAAAGATACCTATGTCATTGACCGAACTCATGAAGAATAAATGTTCAAGTCTTCCATTCTGAAGTCCCTTGAACCGAAGACCTCTTCATCTACTGATTTTGTAAACTTACAAGATGACAAGCCAACAGTAACTATAGGGCCTATGATAGAAGACGAAGATGATTCTTTTCCACCATTCTATATATCTCTAAATGTTCATGATAAGATCCTCCATAACTACTTGCTTGACTCAGGAGTATCACTTAATCTTATGCCCAAAGCGGTGATGGATGAGCTTGGGCTTGAGGTCACCAAACCATATCATGATCTCTTTTCTTTTGACTCTAGTAAATTTAGATGCCTTGGCCTCATAAAAGGCCTTGTTATAAATCTTGCCCAATTGCCAATGAGAAGCATGGTAATGAATGTGGTGGTTTTTGATATCCCACCCAAGTTCGGACTCCTCTTGTCTCATCCATGGAGAAAAAGGTTAGGAGGTACCTTGCAGATGGATCTTTTGTATGCTACGATCCCATTGTTTGGAGGAGAGCTAAAAATACTTTACAGAGAGAATCAACTTGCCTACGTCATCAGTGATGCAAATTTTTTTGTAAATCATCCTATTTATGTTGTGGATACAGACTTTGGCTCGTGCATTCTTCAAATAGATTATTCTCAATCAACTCTTATGCAGCTTGTGAAGCCCACTGAACAACAAACTGATGATAAGGGTGTTCCAGTTTGGACCATGTATTTTGATGGGGCTAGTACCAAAGATTCAGCAGGTGCAAGGGTAGTTTTGATTTCTCCTTCAAAGGAGACTATACATTTGTCTTTTAAGCTCAATTTCAAAACTACTAACAACATAGTAGAGTATGAAGCCTTGTTGTTAGGATTAAATTCAGATAAGGAGATGGGGATAAGAGGATTAAAGGTGTTCGGAGATGTGGATCTCATCATAGAACAAGGAAATAGTACTTTCCAAGCAAAGCATGTCAAATTGAAAGCCTACAGGGATGAGGTATGGAAAATTAGAGATTCTTTTTCCATTTTTGAGATTTCTTATATACCCAGAGATATGAATCATCTTGCTAATTCCCTTTTTGTTTCAGCCAGCATGTTTATTCCTCCCATGCCCCCCAGTCTCAATTATGAAATCCAAGTCAAATATAGGCCATCTTTGCCCAACAATATTAAATACTGGAAAGTTTTTGAAGATGATGATGAACTTAATAGATTTATTTAGGTGGTAGATGAGTTTTTTGATATGCATGTCGACCAGCAAAATCTAAATATAGAGGAATCCCAGAAGCCTAAGCTAAAACAAAAATTGGGTCAGCATGATATTGTTCAACTTCCTAACAATTATATACCTTGGGGTTTGGTACCTCTTGAAAATATATTTGATCACAACGATGTCCCCTACAAGCCAAATAAAAAGGAGAAATATCTTGTTGTTCATGAGCACAACATAGGGAGCGAAAGCCAACCTAAATTCATAAATCTGTTCTCTGAATTGACTGCTGATCAGAAGATCGAATATTGCAGCATTTTGAAAGAATTTTCTGATGTTTTTTCTTGGAAATATAGTGATATGAAGACTTATGACCCTGATATCATTCAACATAAGATCCCTCTTGAAAAGGACACCATCCCTTTCAAACAAAAACTTGGACCTATCAGTCCTCTTCTTTTTCTTGTGATTGAAAGAGAAATCAAAAAGCTTCTTGATGTTAAGATCATAATCCCTTTGAGATACTCTAAATGGATTGCAAATATAGTAATAATGAGAAATAAAAATGGTGAGGTCAGGTTATGTGTGGACTTTAGAAACCTAAACAGATGCTCTAGGAAAGACAACTACCCCCTACCTAAATTGGAACATTTGCTGCAAAGAATTTCAGGGGCTACTGTTATTTCTTTCCTAGATGGTTTTTTTGTCTATAACTAGATTTTTATCCATCCTGATGACCAAGAGAAGACTGTGTTTACTACTCCTTGGGGTACCTTTATGTACGCCAAAATGCCATTTGGATTAATGAATGTCAAAGCCACATTTCAAAGGGCCATGGACATAGCTTTCGTGGGTGAAAAGGACAAGTTTGTCCTCATCTATCTTGATGACATCATAGTTTATTCTAGCAGTCATGAGGAGCATCTAAAGCATTTAAAAAGAGTTTTTCTGAAGTGCGGGCAGTTCGGAATTTCATTGAATCCCAAAAAGTCCCATTTTACTCTTAGGAAAGGCAAGCTCTTAGGCCACATTATCTCAACAGAATGCGTGAAAATTGGTCCGGCTCGGGTGGAATCAATTCAGAGGTTGTCCTTGCCAAGGTCAAAAAAGGATATTCAATTGATGTTCGGTAAGATTAATTTTGTTAGAAGATTTGTTCCAAATTTCGCCAAGCTAGTAAAACACATAACATGTATGCTAAAAAAGGGGTCTGAGATAAAATGGACAGACAATGCAAGGAATTCATTTCAGGATATCAAACAGGCTATCATGGAATCCCTGACTCTGATCAGTTCGGATTACAACAAGATTTTCTACATTTTTTCCTTTGCTTCTTATGACACAGTGGTAGCATTCCTACTACAAAAAGATGATGACAATATGGATCACCCAGTTGCTTTCTTCAGCAAAACACTCAGAGATGTTGAAATAAGGTATGATCCTATTGAAAAACAAGCCTACACTCTCATAAAATCTTTAAGAGCTTTCAGAATTTATATCCTCCACTCAAAAGTGATTGCATATGTCCCTTCACCCTCCGTGAAAGATGTTTTGACTCATCCTGATATTGATGGAAAGAGAGCTAAATGGATTGAAAATTTGATCGAGTTCAACATTGAAGTGAAGCCCACTAAATTGGTAAAAGGCCAAGGCCTTGCTAAGCTTTTAATGGAGGAAAACCATGAGTTGCTCGACATAAATTTCATAGGTGGAAATTCAGCAAATTTGTAGACAAAGGTGGCAGTAGAAGGACAACATAAAAATCAATAGGTGGTAGAGGATTTGTCTTCTTGTGAATGGTACTCAGGTATTATACATTTTTTACAAAATCTAGAGGTTCCTCCTGAACCCGACATGACTCAAGCCCAAGCCCTTAAGCTCAGATCCATCAAATTTTTCATTTACAATAATCTGTTATATTCGAAAGACCCTGTTGGTTTACTACTCAGATGTTTAGACAAAGAAGAGTTAGTGGAAGTTATACATCAGTTTCATTCAAGTGTTTGTGGAGGTCATCATTACTAGAAGACCACAGTTCATAAAATTATAAGGGTTGGATACTATTGGCCTTTTCTTTTCTCATATGTGTGTGCCTTCATCAAAGCTTGTGATAAATGTCAAAGATTCACAGGAAAACAACAGCTAAAATCCTTGCCCCTGAGACCTATAGTAGTGAATGGCCCTTTTCAGCAGTGGGATTCAAATTTTATAGGTGAGATAAATCCTTCGTCTAGTGGTCAACATAATTGGATCTTAGTATCCATAGCTTATTTTACAAAATGGATAGAAGTAGTTCCCACCAGGAATGCCACTCACCAAGTTGTCATGAAGTTTCTTTATGAAAATATCTTGAGCAGATTCGGCTGTCCCAAAAGGCTGGTAATAGATAATGCAACAACATTCAAATCAGAGGCATTGGTCGACATGTGTGAATCAATGGGCATCCATTTGGTACATTCGACCCCCTACTACCCTCAAGGTAATGGCCTGGCCGAATCATCCAATAAGAGCTTAATCAAAATCATCAGAAAACTATTAGAAGAGAACAAAAAGAATTGGGATTCTAAACTAAAATTTGCTCTGTGGGAAGAAAGAGTAACCATCAAAAAGTCCATAGGAACCTCTCCATTCAAATTGGTCTATGAGACTGATGTCATTTTTCCTATTCAGTTAATTTTACCAGTGGCTAGATTCTTTCAGGAAGAGCAAACTGAGTCAAATGATATGGTAAGAAGGATGCTTGATTTGGTGGAACTACAGTAGACCCGTGAACAGATAGTGGATAGATAAGAGGCTCATCAAAAGAAGATCAAAGATACTTTTGACAGAGAGGCAAAGGTGGATAATTTTCAGGTTGGTGATTGGGTTCTAAAATGGGATACTCTCACACAAGATAAAGGAAAACATAATAAGTTCGATTCTTTGTGGACCGACCCTTTCATGATAAATCAAGTACATCACAACAACACATTAAAACTGCAGAATCTGGGAGGCGAAGAAATGTTCGGTGGCCCAGTCAACGGGCGATTTCTGAAACTCTTTTTTGTCTAAGGTTGTGAAGCCTGGACATTGTAATTTTAGTTTTAGTCTTTATTTTTATAGAATAACTCCATGCCCAATGGAAACACTAGCAGATAGTTTTTAGTTTACTTTTCAGGAAAGGCATTGGTTCTGTGGTTCTTGAAACCTCACAGGGAGGCATTCATCCCCAATAGGAGACAGTGTTATCTCCTCAAATAAATTGGTGGAGATTTTTCTTTTTAGGTGATAGATTGTGGTCCAAAATTTATTTCTAAATTTTTGTAGGTAGGTTAGAGAGTCTATTTTCTGTAAATAAACTCAGAAAGAACTTTTGATTTGATTTGGTCAAGAAAAATACAGAATATCAGGTTTTGGTGTTTTAGGTGAGCCTGAAACACGCTCATTAACCACCGAAAGCCTTCGTTCTCGCTAGTTAAGAGGAAAAAGAAAAAGCGCAGTTAACTACCGAAAATATTTCAATGGGAAAAATGAAAAACCCATGCTTTCGCACAAGCCAGTTGTCAATCGGCGCAATCATGAAGATATAACCATCGAAATTCCATGGAGGTGGTAAGGTATGCTTGTTCTTGTTGTATCTATTCGAAGATTGATACCTTGTTGTCCTTTTAACTGTGTTTTTCATTTCAAAATTAAGGCTCAGCGAAGATACAAAAACTCATGTGTGTTTCCCGACTATCAGAAATGATTAGTCACGTAGCCCCTCACTATCTCCAATCACGAGGACACAAATCCATTATGACCCCAATTAATCTCTGATTTGATCTCCATTTATTATCAATTCGAATCCAAGAGTCATTGTGATAGTCTTGAGCCCGTGATTTCATCAAGCAAATGCATATCCAGAGACCATAATCCCATTTTTTGTGGTGATTGTTGAGTGCAGTTCGAGTTCATCAGATCATTATCAAGTCAATGGTCATACCATTCAAGCCAAGTTGAGTCATCAGGTAGTTCAAATCCCATATTGTTTCAATCTAATTGTATATCTCACCGAAACTCAAAATTTTCGGCGTGTATTCAGTCAATTTGTTGCCTAAATTCCGTTAGTGATTGAGCTTTGTGATCAAAACTCTGAGTCACCCTGTCCCATTTGTTTTTCTATGAGTCATACTCCCTATCACCCTGAATTGTAGAGTTTTTGTCTCCCTGGCATGAAGTTTTTTGTAAATCACAGGTACAGGTCACCAATCACTAAAATGACGAAAGCAAGGCCAGTTCTAAGGGCTGAATTGGATGGAGTTTGGTACCTTGAGGCTCACCCTGAGGTGGTTGATTTCTTCAAGCAAACTGGAGTCTATGCTTATTGTGAAAAATTGGCAGGTTTTCACCAGCAGGTGTTCGAAACCTTTCCTAGCTCGTAAGATGGAAGAACAAAAATAGTGGGAAAGGAGTAGTTTTTGGTTGATGAGGTAGCCATAGTCGAGTTCACTGGTCTTCCCAGAGCAAGAAATTGTTGGTTCAAATCAATTGTACCTTCAAACATTGAATTTAGATCCTACCTACAGCCTCTGCACAAAGATCTTACATGGAAAAACGACATACCAATGTCTTATCTAGAACCTAAGTGGAAATCTCTCCTGAAGGCAATATTTGTCTATATCACCTATGAAGGTAGATACAACAGAGTCATGTTCTACCACTTCAAACTTTTAAATCACTTCACAAGGAGATCTCCCATCAATTTACCATTTTACTTGCACAAATCCCTCACGAAAATGGATAGGCAGGTCAAGGCCAAGCCCACTAAGGTGGCAAGTATATTGTCTCATCAAGGAATCATTACTCTCATAGTCAAAGAGTCGTTGAAGAAAAGACAGATAGATTGGAACTACTTCCTCTTCTGGAATGAATTTCAAACTGATTGGAAACAGGAAGAGAAGGGTAAAAAAGTTGCCACTAAGAAGACCATTACTCCTAAAAGCAGTCATAGAAAACGTAAGGGTATCTCACCACCAAGAGAACCAGTAGAATCATCCTCTGTTAAAAGAAAAATAATCAAAAGAAAGTTACAGTTTGAGGGTGAGCAAACCAAGAACCTTGCTCAAGGAAGTAACCCTTTAAACTTACCATATAGTGATTCGGATCTAGAACAAGAGTTAGTAGAGACACAAGGTGATGAACAAGCTAGACAAGTTGTAGAAGATTGTCCCAACTTGCCTTCACCAACTTCCCTAGAGTCACACAGTCCACCATTGGCAAAACCTTCTTCAAGCAAGCCTAAAGCATCTAAGGCATGGAAAATCAATAAACTCCTACAACAAGTCTCTGAAATAGAAGTCCTAGAAAGAGTTATTAAAAATTAAAATATAGACTTGACTGAAAGAAACGAAGATCTTTTCAACATAAACCAAAGCCTCAAAGAAAAGCATGATAAGATCAAAGACAGGAACAGGGTGTTGATAAGGAAGAACATGAAGCTGTACAGGCAGCTCAAAATTATGAGGATGAAATTAAAAGATTCTCAATCGCCAACAAAGGAGAAAATAGGTTTGGAAACTCTATCCAACTTAGCTACAACCATGGTAGATTTACCACATTATTCCACACAGTAAGTCGAAGTTTGAAGATCTGCACAAAGAGGAGTTGCATCGTCCAAAAAACCTTGAACACTCAGTAAAGCATCAAGGTAATCATTTTTTCAAATTTTGATGTTTTGACAAAGCAAAGTTTTCAGTGGTTTAGGTGAACAGGATGACTATTCATTAACCACCAAAAGTAGAGCTTTCAGTAGTTAATCCACCCAGGAGTCTTCTATGTTAACCACCGAAAGCCTGTCACTGCCAAAATGACCGAATTTTTGCCCAGATCAAGATTTTTTGAGTTGGAATGGTTTGAAACCTCTTCGAATGGACAATTGTTGAATTATCAAGTCAGATCCAATAGATATTTTTTATGTATAAGGGAAAGAAGAGTTGTTTCAATCATTTTTGGTACCTTTTTCAAAGGCAGAAAATCAGGGTTTTGCACACTTCAACAAATTCGAATTGTACCTCTTGGGAGAGTCATCACTCAGCCTTGGAAGGCTATTTTGCACTGTACAAGGACTCTACAAGATATGAAGACCATGAAATGTGGGATTGACCTCATTTTGAGGATCATTCCCTATCTTTTACAAACTGAATTTTGACTTTCTATCTTTAGTATATCTGATCCATGCTTTTAGGGTCTCAAAACTACATTGTAAAGCTATAAAGCTAAAGGTATAAGATGAACTAAGGGATTGATTTTGAGTTCTATATGCTACTGTTTTGTATGAAAGACACTTTCTTTAATATATCAGCCTACAAGTTTCTTTCATTTGTTATTGTCAGACCTTCTTTCATCTTTGTCTATGCTTATGAGTGGAATTAGTTCTTTTGTCTCTGTTTAATGATCTTATGGTAACTATCATCTTACTTTTGATTATTAAGCAAGAATCACAAGCATCTTTGGCTAGTTTGTTGACCCATCATATATATGGTTTTATGTATGTTCTAGTTAACTAATTAGTTTTCTTATCTCTTTGTTATACAAACTTATCTGACAATAGCTCTTGAAGGCCTTGTGTTGTATGAATAGAGTTAAGACTGTCTTAAGAATACAATCTAGAGGTTAATATATTCATCTTGATCCAAACCCACACCTATTATTGAGAAAATAGTTTCCAAAAAGATTAAGTTACTAGGCATCTCTGACTTACAGCCTAGGAGAGTTTCCTGGAGTGATAACAATTCCTACTTCTAACCAGTAAAACTGGCTAATCATGTGAAATTATGCTTCCAATGAAGCCATGATAACATCCAGATGACTGAAAAAGATTCTTGTATTGAAATAAAATCCAAATAAGACCTCATGACTTGTAGAAGAATTTTAAGTTGCAGTACATATTTACAATCCCAGACTATTTTAATTCCAAAAGTTTCAAAACTGAAATCTTCTGAAAAAACCATCTCTATGTAGACAACCACATGATCCTGCAAATTGTGTTGCATCTCTAGTTGATACAAAAGGTCCCACAGTTCCTCTTCTTCACTTATCAAATGATACTTCATTTGTTCTACTGGAAAGAGAGCATGAAGATTTTCTGGGCATTGGCAATCAAAGGCATCAAGGTTATCATAAATTTGATCACAAGTTCCTTGAACAGAAACATCAACAATTCCATCATGATAGTCAACAAACTGGCTATCATACACTGACTCTGGTTGTTCATAGATGATGAACTTAATACCTTCATGAATCTGTTGGTCAGATTTTGTCACCATAGATACATTGGGCTCTAGAATGTCAAGATCATCATCACTATATTCATTATAATTTGGAACAACATGATAAAATTCAAATGACAAAGATGAATAATTTTGCATATTTTCATTAGCAATATGATCTTGAGATAGATTTAAAAAAACATTTATTTCTTTTTCATCCATGGTATCTTGAAGATCTTCCTTATTAACATGATTTTTATTATGGAAAACTGAGGAAAAATCTGTTTTCTGCTAAATATGCTTCTCAAATACATCACAACAATTTTCAAAAATACTTTCAGCTAAAAAATTTTCTTTATAAAATGTATTGAAAGCATCATGAAAACTTGCCAATGAGTTAACAATTGAAGCTGGAAGAGATATGCACCAATCAAGGGTTGCTCCCTTCAATGAGTATCTGAAAATTTTGATGTGGACTTCTTCATGCACAATCTGGCATTCATGAACAAACTCATGAAAATCCAGCAGATGCTCAGCCGGAACCTCCCAATATTCGTCTTTAAATGTAGAAAGGGTACCTTTCCATTCACCTCTACCAAGCATTGGGTTTGGAAAACCAAATACATTCGAAAAATCACAAAAGGAAAACCTTTGAGCCAAAATGTCTTCCATAGAGGATCCTCAGTGAAGTCGCATTTTAATCTTTAGACAGTGGAGTCGCCATGATGAAATATCTGCAGTCAAGCACATGTCCTCTTCTTGTTCACCATCAAGAAGTGGATCTAATCATTGTCGTTCTCCTAGGGAAGATTTCTTCGTTGCTTCATCCCCAACAACAACGCCAAAATATGTTAGTCCCTAAAGTTGCACCTGAATGTGAGAGGGAAAGCTAGGGCATCATCGATTTATTGCAGAGTGTTTTGAAGGTTTTTATGATTTGGTTTTTTGAATAAGGTGGTTGAAAACTGGCTCAAGGTTATAACATAACATGAAAATCAAAATCAAAACATAGTATATCCCATTGACAGATTAAAAGGTAGTCACATAGATAGATTAGACCAATAAGAAAAAGAGAGAATGAAGCCTTCAATTTTTCAACTTCACATAAATTCTTGTCTCAAGATATCATAAAGAAACAACACCATCATCTTGAAATCAAAACTTGAAAATAATTTCCACAGCAAATTCTTTACTGTATTAATTAACAATCAAGAAACAAATGCATTGCAGTCTGAATAATGAACTCAAGCATGAAGAAAGAAAAAGAGAGTAGAAAAGAGTGTCTAACCATCTGTATGCATTTTCTATTAAGTGTCAAATAGAACAGTAATTCCTTACCAAGATTTTAAAATAAGTCCTCTAGATCTCCCATTTTTCCACCCTAAACTTCTCCTTCTACAGAGTTTATATAGAACAATACATACTTATCAAGATCCAAAAGAAATGGATCTGAAAACCTCCTCATCTATATTTAGTTTCTTGTTTCAAATAATCAAGGAGAATATCCAATCTGATCTCCAATTTGAATTGATGATGTGGCTCGTCAACTGTTGTCCATGAGATTTTTTAGAAAAATAAATATGGAAAATGCCTGAAAAAAAGGGTCCAACAATCTCTTTGTATCTCTCAAACGGTGATATATGTGAAACATAGAGAAAGATTTTTGTGAAAGGACTTGTTTCCAACAAAAAACTCTTTTGGTTTCCAAAAATTCATCACCATATGTTCTTCAACCTCTCCCAAAATTACTAACTAAAACAAGAAATTATTTATTATGAAATCGCAGAAAAATAAGCCTCAAAGATAAATTTGAATCTCTTAAAATGTGATCATTGTGTAAAAACCGAGAGAGGTTTTTGTGATGGGGCATATTCCCAACAAAAACCTCTTTTTGTTTCAACAAATTCCTCTCCATATTTTTTGCAACCTCTCTTGAATAAAAAGACTAAAATAGGTAAAAAAAAACCAGAGTATTTCCTGTAGCTTTATCAGAAAATTAGGCCTCAAAGATATATCTAAATCTCTTAAAATGTGATAGTTGTGGTGAAACCAAGAGAGGTTTTTGTGAAGGGGCATGTTAACAAAAAGAAATTCTTTTGGTTTTAACAAATTCATCTCCATAGTTTCAGAAACTTCTTTTGAAGATAAAGACTAAAACAGGAAAAACATAGTATTTCTTGTATTTGATTTCTATTTTTTCTTCTTTCTGTTGTGTTCATATTTACTTCTTGAAATCTTGTATATTATCTTGCTACTTGGCACTCCATTGTTCAACATCAGCCTTCTCCTTCTTTAGTTGTTTCACTACCTTTCAAATTTCTCTGATCTTTTCTTTGTCAGATATGATCTTGAACTTAAATTCGGGGAACTCATCTGCAGGTGTAGACTCATTCAAATTTATGTCATCTTTAGGCTCTCTCAATTTAATCAGGTACCTAGAAACCAATCATGAGTTGTGCTCTTCATCTGACCTAGCTGAATCCATTGCTTTAGGTATGTCTGATAGGTGGTTTGAATCTACAAGATGGCTCTTTGTACTTTCAAGGACCTTACTTATACTTTCATCAGGTGCTTTAGCTCGTGACAATCTGGTAGTGGCTCTTGTTACAGGTCCTATAGAGGATGGAATAACCTGCTTGTCTCTTTTTTCTGGTTCTTTATGTAATGGGGGTTTGTTTTCCCTTTGTTTGAAATTTGTTTTAGCATCCTCAGAATGAACTTCTATAACTATGACATATTCTTTTTTGATTAAGGGATCAAACAAAGCTTTAGACCTCAGTCTGTATTTGTTGGTAATTCTAGTTGAAATCCTCCTAGGTTTTTTAGACACTAGCACATATTTCTTCCTCTATCTTTTAACTACAACACCTCTCTTACTGGTTTCTAGAGATTCATGCCTGGCTGAGGGTTTAACATCATAATCTTCATCAAAATCTTCTTCTATTTTTAAATCTTCCTCAGAAAACATTTTTTTTTTATGTCTCCAATTTGGATCTCTTACCTTTGTTGGTCCTTATTACCCTAATGTCAAGAAACTCTTCTTTAAAAAGTGTTTCATCAAATGGGAAACCTAGTTCCTATGCAACAGACCTTTTCCCTTTACCCTTTTTATGTTTGCTAGGCTATGGATCAAGGTTTAGGGACTGGATTAACCAACTCCAGGGTTTATGTACCTCCCTCAGAGTAAAAATGACTAGAATTTTAATTAAGACTTGGTGGAACAAACTACTCTTTGCAATGGCGGGGTGTGACTGCACTCCTTTTGACATTTTTTCCAGGCCTTTGAGTAAGAAATAGGGAAAGTTTAAAGGATAATATCCATTCAGATGCATTAACAATCTAATATGGTATATGTAAATCAATGAAAATCTTCCTTCGTAGGTGATATACCTATGGATGATGATTAAAGAAATGTGCCATTCTCGTCTAATCCAACTGTGAGGAACTCCCTTTCTCCAATCAGGGTTTTTCTTATCTGGTAGAAAAAACTGATTAACAAACTCTGTGACTATATGCTCATTCTTCCACCATCGCTCTCCTTCGACTACCAATCTGAAATCTTTGGCAATGGATTATTCTGTCACCAGCATCAACAATTTTTTGATCTCCACTTTGTAGCTATTGAAATTCTTTGCAAATGCCATTGATACCTGTTCGTCATACTTGGAAGGTAGTGAGGAATTCAAACCAGCCAACATCTCTAAATCTATGCACCATCTACAGATATTCTTCAAGAATCTCGATGCCCTCAAGTTCCAATCTGACCACTTTCCCACTTCTCTTAGGCGCCATATTAATAACCCGATGCTACAACTGACACTATTCAAATTCTGAATTTACAACCTGTAATTGTTAGCATATAACAGTTCTTATGAGAAAACACATGTGCTTATAATTCAGCAAAATCAGAACGACGAGTGACAGGTTTAAATAATTATCTTTGGGAATTGAATGACTTGAAATGAGTCCTTTGCAGGTACAAAACAATTCGATCATGTAACGGTTTGAATCATAAAATGATTTAAGAGCTATCGTGGGACACATGCAAATTCTCAGTCCATGATCTGTGTAATCATAACAAAATCAAGGTGGTAGGCGCATATTAAGGAATGATTATATTTTTTCTACGGGAATAATGTTATTCCATTAGTGCTATTAATGACTAGAAGAATTTTGAATTTGCAAAATTCAAATATGCATATGAAGTGACACATCTTGTAAAACCATGTCTTAAATCTCCAGACTTAAATAAATTAATCAAAAAGATAAAATCCAAATCATAACAAGTTGAAAACAAGGATTAAAATCAAATGAAAGTAGACAATGAAGTGCAGGTAGGAAGGGTTTGGGATTAGGATTTCTCACTAAAGCCTAGCAAAATTAGAGACTAACAGTTACAATCCCAACATTGGAATCTTCCTTTCCAAGGAAATCTACAATTGTCTGAGGGGAAGCATCCTCAAGTCAATACTTTTGTACCCCCTAACCTCAATCAACCATATCCAGGTTCCTTGAACCCCACTTGGGGTCAAAACTTTCAATCTAATGCTCCTTTCCAAGGGAACATACCTAATCAACCCAACCCTATGGGATATCTGCCTCACAATCCTCCACAACTAAATTTGTCAGGACTGTCTAATTATCTGCAGACTGCTTATCATCCTACTTATATACCTACGGGGCTTCCCCCTTAGAACTACCAATTTCCTCAAGTGAATCGACAGTTACCTTTTCTAGCCACTTTGGATTTGCCTGACTTGTCTAGGATTTGGAATGATCCTATCTTGCATTCTCCTTATTGGCCCGTCATACCGACCAAGTTACCATCCAAAATTCCTAAATTTGATGGTTCAGCAAGAGAAGACTCGAATAATCATGTTATGAATTTTCATCTGTGGTGTTCGTCTAACTCCTTGATGGATGACTCTATTAGATTACGACTTTTCCAACGAACTCTCACAGGTTCAGAAGAAAAATGGTACATCGAGTTACCACGAGGATTCTTCAATGACTTTAACACCCTGACCATGGCCTTTTTGACACATTACCAGTTTACTATTCGATACGAGACATGAACCGAAAGTTTGAGTTCTTTCAAACAATCCTTGTCCACTCATATTTATGATCACATCCATGAGTGGAGGAGGAGAAGACGTTTAATCAATGTTCCCCTTCCTCATCAACTATTGGTTGATTGGTTTACCAAATCACTCATTGGACCTATTTCTCATCATGTCTCCATGGGTGGTGTTGTCACTGAAGAGCAAGCGATCAGTTGTGCTCAATATCTAGATCTTGTTTATTTGCAAATGGGAACACTTTACGATTTGATACCTGATGCTCCTTGTCCTTCCACAAACCCTACCCAAACACCTCCAATAGCTTCTCATTTTGTTGATGGTGTGATTGGAACCTTTCATGATGAGACCCAACCTGCGCATGTCAGTCACACCAATCCCAAATCTAATAATTCTAATGTACAAAATACTCCTGCTCCTACTCCTTCCTCCGGTAAGACTGCTAAAGTTAATTCGGTTCAATCCACATGTATCGGGAAGAATCAAAATAAAAATAAAGGAAATGGTAAGAACAAGGAGGAAAAGAATAATAATCCACAATCTGATAAATCCAAAATGCAAACTAGTGATGAGAAAGATAAACGTAAACATTATTACCCTTGCCTAATTTGTGGTGATGATCATTACATGAAATATTGTCCGAGACGCGTTGAGGTTACTAAGTTCCTCCAAGGGACAAGGAAGCCTTCTACACCTGTAATTTTGTCACAACCTTTCCCTTCTTAGCAACAGGCCCAACTAGTCATTCATGACCAAACTTCTCCTTCCACATCATCTTATGTCATTTGTGTACTATTGACTCTAAAAAGAATGAGGTTGCAATTGCAACTCGAGCCGAAGATTACTCTCCATCGAGAAAGTTGATGATATACCACCTTCGTTGGTTCAACCTTATCCTCCAACTTCACCTCCAAATGGTCCTCTTCATCCCAAAAGACTGGGCATCGATACAGTTCTTCACCCTCCTCCCAAGGGCGTTTCTTGAAATTTTGTGTTCAACCCTCACGCACGTGCTGCCCAAAACTACAGTATTGTAGAAGACCTTGTGTAAGCACCTTCTGTGATGTCAGCTCTCGAAGTCCTTCAAAGTTGTCTTGCTCAATGAAAGGCATTGTTAAAGGCTATTGGTGGAATTGATCTGACTGATACTAAGTTAATAATATTTGACTTGGAAGATCACATTCCAAGGATTCCTCCTCAGTTAGCGTTTCAGATCCAAGTTGTTATTGAAAACAAGAATATATGTAGAACTGTTATTGATTAAGGATCCTTGACCTGCGTTATGTCGGTTGCTTGTTGTAAAGCTATTGGCTTTTCTTCCCTAACTGAAGCATAAAAATACACTTAAGTCCTTCAATGGTACAGGTTTTAAACCTTACGGTGTTCTTACTTCGTTGTCTATTACATTATAAGGTAAATCAGTCAATATAGAAGTTGAGGCCTTCGATGCACCTCTTGATTATAAACTTATGCTTGGTCATAGATGGATCGATTCCATGTGCGCAGTTGTGTCTACCCTTTTCTATGTGATATGTTTCTTGCACCAAGGAAAGGTCTTTGTTATTGACCAACTGGCCTTCTTTAATTCCAATTCTCGTACTAAAAATCTTCCTTTTATCTCGAAGACACCTCCTGGTTATGAGAATCTTAGCATGGGTCTTTTGAAAGATTCAACTTTGATGGGTACATTTCCAATCCCACCACCCGATATTCTTTCTCCTTTTTTTGCTTCAACTAATATGATCTCCACCATTTTTCGTGAAACCCCTGATTCATATGACCCCTGGATAGTACCTAACCCTGGTGATTGTCTTCGTTACAGCGACAAAATGCCTATAAGTCAGGTTGAATTTGCTTACTAAGCTATTCAATTGGCAACTCCCTCTCTTCCTTCTCTCCTTGATTCATCTCCTGATTTGTTTCACATGATCCTTCCTACTGATGAGATGATCATGTCAGTCATGGCTATGACAGATACTCCATGGGATGATGGACATCATCATTCTATCCTCTTCTTAGAATGCGACACCATATATAGATACCAACGGATTTTGACTCGATCGACCATTGTTGTTATTTATTTTGTTCTTAATTAAACACATGATGTTTTGTACGAAGGGAACTTGAGTAACATTTCACCTACCATTCCTATCTACATCTCTATTAAACCTAGATTCGTAAAAAAAATTCATATCAGTGCCTCATGTTCTACTGATGAGGTCTACACCTATAAAGCCCTTTTCCAATAGTTATATGATGTCTTTGCATGCAGTTATGAAGAAATGTCAGGTATTGATCCTGATATCCTTGTGCATGAGATTAAGACATACCTAGACGCTAAACCCATTCAGCAAAGACTTCTCCCAGTCCATCCATTTAAGGTCATTGTTATCAAGCTTGAAGTTGAAAATCTTCTTAAAGTTGGCTTTGTCTATCCCGTGGCTTTGACTGATTGGGTATCCAATCTTGTTCCGGTAAATAAGAAACAAGGTACCATCCACATCCGTGTAGACTATAGGGACATAAATAAGGCTTTCCCTAAGGACAATCACCCAACCCCTTTCATTGACCAGATTGTTGACGAATGTGCCAATAGTGAAATATTCTCTTTGATGGATGGTTTCTTCGGCTATAATCAAATTCATATTTTACCTGCAAACCAACACAAGACTATTTTTATTTTCCCTTAGGGAACCTTTGCCTACTGGAAATTACCCTTTGGTCTCAAGAATGTTGGCGCGACCTTTCAATTCGCTATGTCTTATGCTTTCCATTATAATAAGCACATTGTGCAACCCTATCTTGACGATCTATCGGCGCATTCCATGTGTCGCCAAGATCACTCGACACATTTAAGGGCCATTTTTGTACGCTGTCATTATTATCGTATCCACTTAAACCCACACGAATGTGTTTTTTGTGTGGATTCCGACTGAATTCTTGGTTTTAACTTGTTGATACACAGGATTTGAGTAAACCCATTGAAGTTTGAGGCTATCCTTAATCTACCTCCTCCTTCCACGCTACGCCAACTCCAAATTTTGCAAGGGAAGGAAAATTTTTTACGTCGACTCATCCCCCATTATGTTAAACTGATGAAAGGATTCACTCGGCTACTCAAGAAATTTTACGAGTTCATATGGGATGATACTGCAAACAAAGCCTTTGAATCTTTGAAACTTTCCTTAACTCGTACACCATTATTGTTTCCCCTTGACTATAGCCAAGATTACTTCCTCTACTTAGTTGCTTCAGACTCTACCATTTCTATCATCTTAGTCCAAAAGGATGATTCACATGACAAACATGTGATATACTATTTGAGTTAGTGTCTCATGACTACCGATACCAAATACCTACATGTGGAGAAACTGGCCTTGGCAGTTGTTCAAGTTGTTCAACATTTTTGTCATTATATCTTATTATGCAGAACCACCGTTATTTCCAATTGCAACCCCATGCAACATATCCTTACTCGACAATTTATTGTGGGCAAGTACTCCAAATGGATAGTGATTCTCCAGGAGTTTGACTTGGAATTCGAATGCACCTATTCAAAGAAATATTTGGTTATTGATATGTGACCTTCCCTCCACTGAGACAGAAAATGTGGTAGAGGATTACTTATCTAACAAATCCCTGCTTTTGATCAGTTCCGATGACATATGGTATAGAGATATCATCATCTATATTCAAAGTCAAAATTTATGTCCTGATCTATCTAGTACAGATCATCGTCGTATACGGTATCAAGCCTGTCAATACATCATCCTCGGTGATACCCTTTACCACTGTGGTATTGATTCTATATTTCAATGATGTCTCACTTACGATGAAGCTGAGAAAGCTTTGAATGACTGTCACTCTGAAGCATGTGGTGGTCATATGTTTGGGTATGCCACTGCCCAAAAGATCTTATGAGCGGGTTATTTTTGGCCTTCTTTGTTTAAGGACTACATTACTCCTATCTAGAAATGCCATGCTTGCCAAACTTATAATAACAAGACAAGATCTCATCCTTCTCCCTTACATCATGTAGTCTCGGTTGGTCCATTTTCCAAATGGGGCATTTCCTTCATGACATGTAACCCTCACTCGATCGGGGGGCATGGATACATCATCATAGATGTGGATTATTTCACTAAATGGGTTGAGGCGATGCCTACATTTGATAACACTGGGTAAAATGCAACAATGTTCATATTCAATCATATAATGACTCAGTTTGGTGTCCCTCAAGCCATTGTTACTGATCATAGTAGTCATTTTCAAAATTTTATGATGTCTGAACTTACTGAAAAGTTGGGTCTTCACCATGAAAACTCAACCCCCTATTACCCAGAGGACAATGGCTAGGTTGAAGAAATTAACAAAGTTCTCACTACCATGCTTTGATGGATGATAGAAATTCATAAGACAAGTTGGCACACAATGTTGTTCTCAGCATTATGGGCCTATAGGACATTCATTAATTCTGCCACAGGATTCACACCTTTCCAATTAGCTTATGGTATTGAATCTATTTTTTTGATTGAATGTGAGATACCATCTTTGAAACTAGCCGTTGTACTTCTCCCTAACACCTCTTTTGAAGAGGAGCATCTTTTGTATTTGATGCAATTAGATGAAACCCGTCGTGATGTCGCCTTAGTTATTGAAACTCAGAAGAAACGTGTCAAAGCCCAATATGACAAGCATGTCAAGCCATGTGTTTTTTCTGAAGGTGATCTAGTTCTTCTTTACGATCAAGATCGTGATTTTCTAGGGGTCGGTAAATTCGAACCCATGTGGCAGGGTCCTTACATTGTCAAAGGAGTGTTGGAGAAGTGATCTTATGAGCTGATTGATTATGATGGAATCCCTTTGAGTGAACTTAGAAATGGGCTTTACTTAAAGAAGTACTATTCTTAAGTCATTTTCGCATGAGTGCTTGTATTTTTAGTGTATCATACTCTTTTGTGCTTTTTTGTTGTTTGGTTTCGACCTTCGGCTACTTACCTTGCATTGTTCTTAGTTTCTAGATGTCAGTGTCTTCGCTACCCTACATTGGCTTTGCTAATGGCACTAGTTGCAGTACTCAGAACTTAGCATCTGCTGCTTGGGAAATCTATGCACCTACAGATGAATTGATTAGTCTACATGGTGTTTGCCTCGGTCGTGCAACTAATAATATTGTAGAATACAGTGCACTCATCAAATTATTGACCGACATTGTTTCACTTGGAATCCATCACCTTATTGTACTACTCGATTCACAGTTAGTATTCCTATAGTTGAGTAATGTCTACTCCATTCGAAGTCCTACATTGTTAAGGGTATATTTACAAATTCACCTCTTGGAATGTTATTTTGATTACATTGAATATCAACACATTCCTAGATATATAAATACATTAACATATGCATTGGATAATTATGTGTTAGACAGAGATTTGAGACATTTATAAAATCCAATCATACTTTATATATACAGCAAGTAAGTCAGTAGAAGCCTCATATATATATAATGATAAAAGTTTACAAAAATTGTTTTTTGTTCGACGACCAAAATATCAAAAATGTGAATCACATGGCTTCATATACAAATAGAGCATCAAGGATACTATAAAATGAGACTACCTGTGCTACTTTATGGAGCAGTCGACCAATGGAATCAGACACACCCATTGTATGGTGCTGATAATGCCTCAGGATATCATCGATGGAGGCATCTGGGATGTTCATCATGAGCCCTTCTAGATTCTACTATAGGATCTTGTATTCAAAAGAAACTACTCCTACTACGTCAACTCTCTCCCCTTGCATCTAGATGGGGGATGAACCAGGAGGACGATAAGGTCCCACGTCTGCATCATCATAGAGAATTTGATTAGTCATCAAATAAAGAACATAAAAATATTTTATATTAAAAATCACAAAACATCATAAAAACAAAATGTCTTTCTTACCTATGTCCCCCCATTGAGAACCCTCAGGAAGAGCCAATTCTGGATCTCCTCGTAATTCTAACCCGACATATGCATAGTCATCAACCATGAGCATCTGATTTCTCAACCAGTCGAAGAAGACATCATTATATCTAACGATGGGACCAGTTGCATGTCGTGCCATGAGGTCGACCCACCTCTTCACTCTCGAATCCTGTGGGGTAGGTATACCCCACTCTACCTATAAGAGCAATACTGGGACCCAATCTAGGAATAAGGACACCAAAATCAACCTGTATCCAAATTGTTTCAGCTCACCACTCCTGCACTTGTTTAGTTGTTTTTTCATACTTTTGAGAACCCCTTCACAACAGTTGAAAACTTGGGGCTCCTTACATTCCAGTGCATACTGGAAATATCTCTGAAGATCCATATGGGGAGTTTCACTCCCTACCATGTGTGTGATGGTATATAGGATGGTTTGTAGAGGCAAGTCTCGAACATCTCTTATAGTGGCTTTACCGCTATGCCTCTGAGTACTTGACACACAATGAGCACTAATATAGTGGTTCATAGACTGGACACCACCCCTTCTACCTGTAAGTGTGACTCAGGACCTGCAGAGAGATATCTCGGTCAAGAAGTGGATATCCTCGATATCTATCGTAAGAATGTGAGCACCCACATAAAATGCCTATTCGTTCACATCCCACATGTGAACTAGGTATTCAAGTAATCTTAGTTGAGCCCTCATAACTTGGATATTAAAGAATTTTAACAATCCACACTGCTAGAGGGAATTTACCATTCCCGAGTCATTCCTGGAAAAGTAGTGTTCCTCCTCGTTCTCTCTCTCATGCCATTTCAACATTTTTACTGTGGAAAACCTGCAATGGAACATTAAAGAGAGATTAGCATCACTATCTTCTTCCCTGAAATTTTTTTATTGGCAAATCTATCTTAAAAAACTTTTGAGATGTGCACGTTGCAGGCCAGAACATCTACACAGCGTGGAGTCATCACATTCTAGCTTGAAGGATCCCTGCGACAACCCTCGATCATCACAGGGCCCGATATAAGGTGCCTGCGATGACCTCCGTGCATAGGTACCCTCAAAAACTTAACTCAAAACTCTATTTCTAACCAATGAAAAACAAATTTTGATCCATGGAAAGTTGAAAGAGATGAAAATTACATATTCTGCAGAGATCGTTTGTCGAATGATCAACCGTGCCCTCCGCAATATGCAATGGAAAATCGAGGTAAATAAGGGGTTTGGAACAATGTTTGGGTGAAATAACAAATGGAATAGTAAAATGAAGATTTTACCCATTTTTATTAGTTTTTTCACTTTTTCATTTATATTTTATATTATTTTATATGTTTCACCTAAACCCTAAAGTCCTAAC